>PVKA01019440.1:0-42058 GCA_004027165.1 Ctenomys sociabilis | reverse complement strand
AAAGTAAAGCCATATTAATATGCTGAACTGTAAAAGGCTCAAATCAACAACTTCTGACACTGCTTGTCCTACAGAAAACCCACTACAATTGTGGACTACTGGACTATATTGGAATATTTTGCTGAATTCACACACCTACAATATTTAAATGGCAATGGAATACCCATCTCTGACAAAACTAAACAAAAAAAAGGTGATACAAATGAAGGACCATTTTTGTTTTTCAGGGCTCTTGGCAAGGCTATCTGAAGTACTTCGCTCCAAGCCGGCAGCTGCAGTAACTACGGTTTCAACTTCAACTCCAAGACATTTCCCTTGGCCAAAAACGCATCAGGTCGTTTTCCAGTTCGGAGCATTCAACAAATGGTAGCAAGGCAGAGCCACCGGAAACGTGCACCTGACTTCCATGACAAGTATGGCGATGCTGCCTTAGTTAGTGGAGCCGCGTTCTGTACTGCTGCAAGGGCCTAGACAGCAACACAAATCGGAATAGAACGGAACCTTTCCCCTGTGAGCAGAGTCACCCCCGAGGAATGGAGAGATCAGGGATCACGCCAGCTGGGATGATACGGCTAAACTATTTCTAAATGAAATCCTAACTGATGCCAAGTAAAAGTGCTGTGTATCCATTAAAATACGGCCTGTTGAGGAAATAGAGTACAACTGAAACCTTAAAAAAAACACAAATGAAGGACCATTTTGTATCTTTATATACAAAATAGTTAGGATAGATATACAATTACTTTCTCTTAATTCAATGAGAAGAAAGATTTGTACTAATAGTGTTTGGACAGAATATCATGTCTGTGTCATGTACTATGAATAACCACTATGAAGACAACGGCGGGGCATGGTGGCACATGCCTGTAATCCCAGCACTCGGGAGGCCGAGGCAGGAGGATTGTTGTAAGTTCGAGACCAGCCTGAGCTACAAAATGAGCTTAAGGCCAGGCTGAACTGCATAGTGAGACCCTGTCTCAAAAAAGACAAAAAAAAAAAAAGATCCCAAAGTAGTAGCCAGCAGGAACTGGCACCGAGGTGCAAATCTGACAACAGAGAACTATGCTTCCTCCTCCTCCCAAAATGGATTTGAAGTGACTTTGCACAACTATATCCTAGTACACTCCAGTAATCCCAACACTCGAGAAGCCGAGGCAGGAGGATCTCAATGAGTTCAAGGACAGCCTGCACTGCATAGAGAGACCCTGTTTCAAACAAAAACAAATAAAATAAATAAATAAATAAATCTATATATGTGGTCAGAAACATAAAATGAAAATCAGTACCTTGGAAAGAGAAAAAATGTGTTTATTCTAAGGGCCGGAAGAGCTGGACTAATTTCATGTTTTATCTGAATGCTTAGGAAGACAATGCCAAAAAGGAAAGGACATTAAGTTATCTGGTTCTCTTTATCCTGATTCCCCACATTCCAATCTAGTCTCTCTGCA
This sequence comes from Ctenomys sociabilis, assembly GCA_004027165.1. Classification (NCBI taxonomy): domain Eukaryota; kingdom Metazoa; phylum Chordata; class Mammalia; order Rodentia; family Ctenomyidae; genus Ctenomys; species Ctenomys sociabilis. The sequence continues at coordinate 40,610 of PVKA01019440.1, read as the reverse complement.
CAGTGACCTGACACCAGGCTTTAAATGTACCTGGGAGGAAGCAGGAAGTAGTGGCACAGCCTGTGACCCCAGCACTCAGGAGGCTGAGGCAGAGGAACCCTGGGAGCTCAGGATCAGCTTGAACTACGTCGTCGTGAGACTCTGTCTCAAAAACAATCAGGATTACAGGACGAATCTTTTCAAAGAGCAACATGAGATCCTGTCTCAACAAATCCAAAGAGAAAAGAAAAATAGGAGGAGGAGAAAGAAATGCACCAGAGAGGTCGCTGCAAGGCTCCGGACCTGTAGCCCCTCCTTCTCCTCATACACAAATCTATCACCCCCAAAACCCGCAAGAGATAAAGGCCTGAGTCCTAAAGTCAAAACATAAAAGTCTCAAGGAAGCGTAGCACAGAGGCAAATGAGAAAGCTGTCAGCTCCTGCATTAATGCTGCAAAGAACTGTGCGAAGAGGGTGCCTTCCGTGGGCGAGCAGGGGTTTGTCCACCCACCGGGCCTGGTGCCACCGGCTCCCTGTCGCAGCTTATGAGGCTATGTGCTGGCACGCCAGGCACACTCCTTGGCACTTCCCTCTCCTGCTGCGCATCCCAGTGCCTTTCCTGACTAGAAGAAACAGGGCCACGTTGCCCCAGGAGCAGGCGGAGCAGGCGGCTGGCTGCTCCCCAGCTCCCCAGGGTTACACTGTAGGAACGACCCATCGACCCATCACCGGACACGGGTAGCTGGGCCCCTCAGCAGGGAGCCTGGCCCAAGACAATTTGAACCGCATCAGTAAATCACCTCAAATTTGTCAGTAAAAATGCCAGTGTGGGGGCCGGGGAGATGGCTCAGTGGAATAAGCACTTCCCTGGCAAGCACAAGGTCTGAATTCAATCCCTGGTTCCACCAAAAAAAAAAAAAAAAAAAAAAAAAAAGTATAGAAAATGCCAGTGTGCTGCTTTCTTCTCCATTACAATCTATTCAACAGGCAGTTCTTAAAATCTGACTTCCTAGATAGGTGCCAAGAATAAAATAAAAAACAAAATCAAAAGTGAAATAGAAATTCCAACAGCTCTTTAAAAAATACTTCATTCAAAAACATAAGAGGTATGTGCTAGTTACTATGAAATACAATCCCTGCTGTTAAAAATGTATATTCCAGCCAGGCATGGTGGTGCACGCCTCTAAGGCCAGAACTTGGGAGGCTGAGGCAGGAGGAGTTCAAGGCTAGACTGGGCTACAAAGTCAGTTTAAGGGCTGGGGAGATGACTCAGTGGGATAAGTGCTTCCCTGGCAAGCACAAGGGCCTGAGTTCAATTCCCGGTTCCACAAAAAAAAGAGGGAAAAAAAAAAAAAATATATATATATATATATATTGAATTTGGATTTTAGCCGGGCGTGGTGGCGCAGGCCTGTAATCCCAGCACTCGGGAGGCTGAGACAGGAGGATTGTTGTGAGTTCGAGACCAGCCTGAGCTACAAAGTGAGCTTAAGGCCAGCCTGAACTGCATAGTGAGACCCTGTCTCAAAAAAAAAAAAAAAAAAAAAGACAAAGTCAGTTTAAGACTACAGTGAATGGCATAGTGAGCCCCTGTCTCAAAAAGACACACACAGAAAGAAATTTATAATCCACTTGCGGGGATGAAATAGCACACATAAAAGGTACACATAAACAATAATTACAAACCGTGGAGGTGCACACCAGTAATCCTAGCACTTGGGAGGCTGAGATAGGAGGATTGCTGTGAATTTTTTGGCCAGCCTACATTGCAAAGTGAGTTCAAGGCCAACCTGAACTGCATAGTAAAACTCGATCTCAAAAAGATGAAAAGTTAAAATAATTACAAAAATACAGGAGGATAAAATGGTAATCAAGACTGACAGGGAGAAGCTCCCTGGTAAGGTGCTGTCGGGGTGTGGCTTGGCACGGGTACACAAGGCCCTCGGTTTGAGGCCCAGCACTACTACACACACATACACACACACACACACACAGCAATAAAATGATTTTTAGCAGAATGGCAGGCATGTATGACACCAACAAGAACATTTTCAGGGGGTTGGTAGAGATGAAGGACTATTTTCAATGGGTTCAAGAAAGAAGAGTGTAAAGTAAATGGCAAAAATGATTAAAGACAATTCTATGTAACTTGGTTGTAAAAGGAAGCAAAGCAATTAGGCAAGAGCCGAGAGGGAGCTGAGAGTTTTCCAGACACGGGAGATAGGTATGGGAGATAGGTATATAAAGTGCTTGCTTGAAAAAGACTCAAGGAAAGGGAATTTTCTTTTTCCTGCACGTTCCAGGGCTCTGAATCTTATCTCTGCTGTAAGGCTGCTCAAAAGGTGCCTCTGTGCTGCGCCTGGAAGGAGGGCCACTACACCCCCCAATCCACCCCCACCCCCACCTCCCCGCAGCCCAGGCACAGCCCAGTTTGGAGAGCGAAGTTCTCCCAGGGAGCTCTCTCTCAGGGCCTGCTGAGTGACTTCACCCATCTTCCTCTCTCGCCCCACTGCTGGAGTCTCCGTGGTTCTGCATGCAAAGGAAAATGTTTGAATTCTATAGAACAGAAAGTCAATAGAAATAAAACTTCAGGGACAAAGCAGGCCCCATTGCAAATACTACTGATTACCAGCAAGAAAGCCTTCACTGTGCCAAGATTTTACCCTGCCCTCAGCATTCCTAAGGAACAAAAGAGAAGTGCCGCAGAGTAATGATAATTAGCCATAGTTTTACTCACACCAAAATCATTCTAATACAGCATTCAAAAAAACAAAATAACCTTTTTACATCACTGAAAAAAGACTGCTATTTCTGAGCAACCAGGAGCTGCTCGGATATATTAACTGAATGACCCATAATTGCTGCATTGTTCTGGTGTTTATCTTAGACTCTGCATGAGTGGTTTTTCCTTGATGCTAATCCCATTAGAAGCAAAATGGGCTACAGTTCTGAATCTGCTCCTTAAAAAGAAAATTAATTGACAAGCCATTTAATATCAGGTGCTTTTTTTTTGAGACAGGGTTTCACTATGTAGTTCACACAGGCCTTGCGCTCACTTATATAGCCCCGGTTGGCCTTGAACTCACAGCAATCCACCTGCCTCAGCCTCCTGAGGGCTAGGATTACAGCATGCACCCAGCCATGTGATCAAAGTGAACAGAGGGATACTAAAATAAAAATGAACTTTTATTTAATTTTTTTTTATTTTTATGGAAGGGTCTACAGGGTGTTCAGGGTCTTACTACTAGTTCAGACTCATAGTGATCCGTCTGTTTACAGCCTCCCAAATGCTGGGATTACAGGCGTGCGCCACCACGCCCAGTCTCAACTGACATTTCAATGCACCCCAGGGACACAGCCAGCACAGCAGGCCAACCACGTGTTTCACCATATATATAATTTCAAGCTGTAGAATAACCAGAAGTGCTTTAATAATATAAAAAATATAGCTAGTGAAAACGCTAGACACAAGTAAAATCTCCCATGCCATATGATAATTATTTCAAAGACAGTCCTTTTATAGGGACCCTAATCCCCAGCCCTCCCCTTCATCTTGTCCATCTGTTCCCTCCTGCTCCCTGCCTCCCTGGGACCACTCTTACACACCAGCCTTTGTTGTGGGAAGGAATGCCTGGAATGGACGAGAGGTGCTCTGTTTTAGAGCTCCAGATCTTGAGTGAGGAGGCTGAAAGGGTAGGGACCATAACTTAGGGCTCTGGTCTGACAGGCAGGGCTATGAATTACTTGATTGAGCTTCCTGATCCTTTCAAACACTGGGAGCTCGGGGCAGTTTTCAACACCCCTTCCTATCTATAAATGGTTTCTAGGTGCCTCTTATATTAAGACCCATTGCTACCAATGATCTTATTTCTAAGAAAGAGAGACAAATCACATTCACAGGCTGATTCTCAGGTTGCCCACAAGTAATACCTACAGTGCATTAACAATGCAGCAACAGAACGAAGCACACTGTCTCCCGGTTAAGTCTCAGTCCTGTGCGTCTCAGCACCACCAAGTGGGCCTCCACAGTGATCATGAATGGCTACTAATGAGGGAGAGGGACCTCATGATGGGAGGGGAGGGGGTGGGGAAGGAAGGAGGGAAGGAGGAGGGAGGAGGGAGGAGGGAGGAGGAGGGGAAGGGGAGAGAGGAGGGAGAAAGGACAGACAGGGAGGGGGGAGGGGAAGGGGAAGGAGGCAGGGCAAAATTTATTTTGGGTTTTTTGTTTGTTTGTTTGTTTGTTTGTTTGTTTGTTTGTTTTGAGACAGGCCTCCCTATATGATTCCAGCTGGCCTTGAACTCACTATATAATCCAGGATGGCCTCAAACTCCATGGTCCTCCTGCCTCAGGTGCCCAAGAGCTGGAATTCTCAGCATGTGTTAACAAGCCCAGGGCTTTGTGAGATTTTTTTTTTTTAATATCCTTCCATTAAATAGAACCTGGAAACCAGTAGCTCTCAAAAAGACAAAAAAAAAAAAAAAGGAAGAGGGAACTAGGTAAGAACATTCCATCACAAAACTGCAGAACCATGAACTACAAAACCGCCTTCCGTCCCATCAAAGCTGCTTCCCTGCTAGTGAGAAATCTTACCTAAAAGTTTGCCACAGCGGTGTAATAAAGGATAAAAACTGGGCAGACTCAGTGCCTGCTTAGACGAGCGCAGGGGCCAGGTCTGATCCCCTGCCCCAGCCCGGGCGCGCTGGGCCACCAAGACCAGCTGTACTGGCACACACTGTAACCCCAGGCGGGAAGGGTTGAGGCGGGAGGGTGAGACCCTGTACCAGACACATTTTTAAAAAAAATTTAAAAACTGAGCAAATTGGATTTTATATTCTATATATCTTTGGGGCATCTATGTTTATGTGAACAGTTTTTACTTCATACAAACAGTAAATAAATATATGAAAAACTGTTTAACATCATTAGTGATTAAAGAGATGAAAATTAAAACAACACTGAGATTCCATCTCACTTCAGAAAGAACAGGTCAATAACAAATGCTGGTGGCGTTGTAAGGAAAAAGGAACCCTTCTCCACTGTTGGTGGGAGTGCAGACTGGTACAACCACTACAAAAATCAGTGTGTACCTTCCTCAAAAAACTAGGATTAGAGGGCCCATTTGACCCAGCTACTCCCTTTCTGGGTTGTTTTTTGTTGTTGTTGTTGTTGTTGGGTTTTTTGTTTTTGTTTTTGTTTTTTCAACCAGGGATTGAACTCACTTGCCAGGGAAGCACTTATTCCACTGAGCCATCTCCCCAGCCCTTTTCTGGGTATTTTTGCAGAAAAACTGAAAACATTATACCACAGCAAAATATGTTTATAGTAGCATGGTTTATAAGAGTTAAATCTTAAAAACAACCCAAATGCTCATCAACCAGTGAATGGATGACAAAGATGTGATTTATTTATATAATGAATGGAGTACTACACAGCCATAAAGAGGGATAAACTTAAGAAACTTATAGCTAAATGAATGGACCTTGGGTACATACTCAAGTGAAATAAAGTGAACACACGTGTAAATGTCACATTGTCTCTCTGGTGTGAGAAATCAAAAGTGCAAGTAAGAACCAAAACATATAACTGAAGGGCTGGTCAAATAGTTCAGTGGATTAAAGTGCCTGCAAGCAGGCCCAGGGGCCCAGGGTTCAATCCCAGGGCCTGCCAAGCCAGTCCACCCCCAGGGCACACTGAGACCACAATTGAGACTGGACATTGTGGTGCACCTGTAATCCCAGCTCTTGGGAGGCTGTAAGCAGGCGGATCACTGCAAGTCCAACCTAGTAGTGAGATCCTGAACACCCTATAGACCTTTCCTTAAAATACAAAAAAGAAAAAACCACGTAACAGGAAGTTGGAAAGGGGAACTAGGGAGAGGGAAGAAGGAAGGAAAAGAAAAAATAAGAAAAGATAAATTATAAACAAAGCTTTGAGTAAATAAAGAGGGGAAGAGGGATTAGTGGACGGGAGGGGCATGGAGAAAGCGAAACGGAGAGGTGCCACGGAGAGGTGCCACGGAGATGTGCCACGGAGAGGTGCCACGTACAGGCCAGGCTCGGGGCGCACGCCTGCAACTGCACGCCGAAGCCCTGCACCCAATCCGCCAAGTGACTTCCGCAAGGGTCATTCATAGCAGAGAGGTTTCCCCCACCAGCAAATCTAACTGCTAAAATTAGGAATTGCACTCACGGCAGTCTCTCTCGTCCGTGCCGTCGTCGCAGTCCCGCACGTGGTCGCACCTGTACGCCCGGGGGACGCACTGGCCGCTGGAGCAGGTCAGCTGGTCACTCGAGCACGTCGTCCCGGCTGCGAAGGGGAGAGGACATCGTGCATTTCCAGTCGCTGCCCGACACGGACTCACCACACCGAGCCACGCTGGCGCAGCTGGTCCTGGGCACGACCCGAGTGCCCACCGCAGAGCAGCGCCAACCGCGGAGGAGGGCGTGGAAAGCGAAGGCGCGCAGAGGGGGCACTAAGCGCAGCGCCACAGGGACAGGAGCTGGGGGACGCTGCCGCCCCCGAGCCACACAGGCTGGACACACGAGCTGGCCTGTGTGAACAGTGCCATCTTCGGATGTGCTGAGAATGTCACGGCCATGGAAAAGATACACGGGAGCAGAGGTGAAATAAAATATTGTATTAGCCAGAGACTGGGGTGCATTGCTGACCTGGCTGTTAAAACAGGAAATCTGGGGGCCAGGGAGATGGCTCAGTAGGATAAGCGCTTCCCTGGCAAAGCGCAAAGGCCTGAGTTCAATCCCCGGTTCCATCAAAAAAAATAAAATAAAAATAAAACAGGAAATCTGCCAGAGTCAGCAGCGGCCACTCCTAAGTCATGGGAGTGAGGGTGATTTTATTGTTTCTCTTTTACAATTTTCCTGTGTTATAACTGTCTACACTAACCGTGTATTAATTTTATAAACAGAAAAAAACCTTCCACTAGCTTGATTTTAACCCACATTGGCGAATCCAGGTGAAAGCAAAGGCTAATTGGGAAACTGTTTATCAAATTAGCCTCTGTATGAAAAGATACTACTAATTTAATAATACTACCTTATCATGTGACTTTTTTTTAGTTGCCCACGTAACAAAGACAAGTACTTTGGGGAACAGGATCTCTGTGTCTCTCTCTCTCTCTCTCTCCTCCTTAAAGCTAAGAAAAATGTCTTCCCTGAATTTTCACAGTGCTTCCTACTCTTCCATACTATATACATACTTAGGATGAACAGAACTTGGCTTGGTAAGGAGGAAGGTATCTGTTAAGAGATGTGTCTCAAATTTAGTAAGAAAAACCTTTCTGAAGGACAAAGTAGAAAATGGCAGCTTTCAAGTGAGTAATTGACACTTCAAGCATAAAAATCACCAGGTGATAATCAGACATGAGAACTGTTCCATGCCTAATTGATGGCATCATTCGGCACCCGTACCAGAGGTCAACTTGGGCCCTTGGGCTGCCAGGCAGGTCCTCAGGCAGCCAAGCTATCTCCCCCGCCCCACTCTTGTCATTGTGATCAAAACATTTTGGGTGTTTTGCAAAACTCTTGAACAGCAAGCCAATTTTTCCAATTGCATGATGTTTGCCACCTTACAGTCTGATCTCATCTTTTCTCCTAGTACTATATACGTGTGGATTAAGCCTTACACCTACTACTAAGGACAAAATACATTCTTGTAGAAGGCACTTAAATATTTGAATCCCAATGACAGAGACACAGCTGTATCTGAATAAGTTTAAAAAGAATAAATTTCCGTGTGATTCATTTAAGTATATATTGTTAACTTCAACATAAAATTAAAGAAACTTCAGCCAGGCATGGTGGCACACACCTGTAATCCCAGCACACTTAGAGGATAAAGGAGGAGGAACACCGGGAATACAGGGCCAGCCTGGATTACATAGCAAGACTGTCTTAAATAAATAAAATCAGGTGCCAATATTACATTAATTATCATGGCTTTCTCCTTTTTTTTCTTTTTTTTTGGCTGTACTGGGGATTGAACTCAGGATTTGCACTTACTTGCCAGGCAAGCACTTATTTCATTGAGCCATTTCCCTGGCCCATGGCTTTCTTTTTAAACTTAAGGCCAAAATAATTTTATATTTTGTACTGAAGATTTCAAAGGGTTTATCAAGAAGTACTGAAAGGTTCTTCCAATTATAAAGAAAAAACTAATATATATATATATATATATATATATATATATATATATATATATTATATATATGTGTGTGTGTGTGTGTGTGTGTGTGTATCCATTAACCAATGTAACATTGGGATTCCTTCATTCTTTGCACAAATACCTACTGCATGTCTATTCAGTGCCACAGAGTACACCAACATTGGTAATCTGCTGATACATAAAGCTTATTCCCCAGGAGTGCACCTCTCCTGGGAGAGGCATAAGAAAATTAAGTAAGGCTAGACCCATGCTTATAGTCCCACCACTCAGGAGTCTGAGGCAGGAGGATCACCACAAGTTCAAGGCCAGCCTGGTGTACACAATGAGACTCAGAAACAGAGGGAGGGAAGGAGGGAGAGAGGGAGAGAGGGAGAGAGAAAGAGAGAGAGAGAGAGAGAGAGAGAGAGAGAAAGAGAAAGAAAGAAAGAAAGAAAGAAAGAAAGAAAGAAAGAAAGAAAGAAAGAAAGAAAGAAAGAAAAACGAAGTCGGTGATAGGCATATATAGTGGAATCACAGAGCAACATCAGGAAGGGAGGCCCAACTTCTCTGTGATAGGAAAAAGGACAACAACAGTTCCCTTGAGGAGGTGACACCTCCTGTGAGCAGCTGACTGGACCAGAAGCAGAGAGAACCTGTCTAGCAGCGAGCCCACAGGCATCAGGCAGAGGTGGATGGCTGGGCATACGGTGACCCTGGAGCCACAGCGCTGCTGGGTCCTGTGAGGAGCACAGGACAGATGCTGCAAAATGAGCCCCGGCCACCTCTTAGAGGCTGCTGCAGGCCATGGAGAGAGCTGGCACCTCTTCATGGAGTCATTGGAGACCTGGCAGAGGGTGCCAGCATCAGGGCAGGGCCAGCCAAGGAGGAGGGGGAGTGGAGGCAGGCTGCCAGGTCACCCAACAAGACAGTGGCCCTGCTATTTAGAAAAATAGAAATCTGGGGCCGGGGAGATGGTTCAATGGAATAAGCACTTCCCTGGCCAGCGTAAGGGCCTGAGTTCAATCCCTGGTTCCACCGAAAAGAAAAAGAAAAATATAAATCTATTTCTATGTAATGAAATACTTCCATTATGAAATGCGGTGAAGAACTTGCAGGCTAAGAAGAGAACCTCTGGATAGATACTTCCGGAGATAAGACTGATTTTATTGCACTTCTTCCTCGTTCCTCCAAATGGGAGAAATTTTATTTCTATTGATAAAATTAAAGTGCGTAGATCAGCAAATGCAGAAGGAGAAGGCAGTGGGGGGATTCGTTTAGCTGTGACACCCTGTGTTTGAAGCAGCTTGGAGACATCCAATGAGCAGCTGCACATACAAGACAGAAAGCCTGGGTCCCGGGCACAGATCTGGGTCCCCCGGCCCACAGAGTGTGGTAAATCACAATGGCCAGGTTATCCTGGGAGAGGTACCGGGAGCGCAGCTACTGCCAAGCTGCACCCGCTGCTCCCATCTTCTGCCCTGGTGCATCTCATGCGGTGGCAGCTGCAGCAGCCCCACCTCTGCGCAACACCAGGAAGAGGCCAAATGCAGAGCGTGCCCGGGTGCAGGCACCACCCGGTGCCGGCCACACAGAAGAACACACTCCCTGCCGTGTGGATCAGTGAGGGGTGTCTTTTTTGACCACAACGTAATCCAAATTAAAGACCAGAAACCTGTCGTACTTCACAGAAATACTAACAAGCCTCTGGGCACACACACACTTTCAACGCAATAGTCCGTGAGTGAGCTTGTCACACACAGCCAGAGAAGAAGCCTGCTGAAATACTTACGACAGCTCTGCTCATCCGAGCCGTCCTCACAGTCGTTCTCATGGTCACACACCCACAAGTGAGAGATGCAGCTCCCACTGTGACACTGGAACAAACCCGCCTGGCACGACCGAGGAGCTGCAACAGGCCAAAAGAGTTCATTACAGCCAGCGCTTGCCCCACCGTGCCCGCAAGCGAGGCTCATTTCAAAAGAATACAGGTGCCAGGCACGGTGGCACATGCCTGTGATCCCAGCGCTCAGGAGACTGAGGCAGGACTGCGGAAGGCTCAAGGCCAGGCTCAGCTACACAGCCTCAAACACAAAAAATAAATAAATTTTAAAAAGTAGTATACATCCACTCCTGCTCAATACATATGAAGGCAAATAGCCATCAACTCATAGTACAACCTATTCAATGTTCACTGTCAAAATAACCTTGCAACAGTATCAAAATAAACTGATAATCCAAGCCAATGAATGCCAAGAATGCATACAACCCAACATACATGAGCTATACAAATGTATAGCAAAATTATTAAATTGCATTTTCAACTGAAGTAAAAATTAAGCATGAGTTTTTGTTAAATCATTTGACGTATCTCTTTTATCTAATCTTTTTTTCTTATTTTTTTGGTAAAGAGTCTCGCTAGACCAGCACGGCATGAGGTACCAGAGATCAAACCCAGGCCCTTGCGCTTGCCAGGCAGGTGCTTAGACTGCTGAGCTATCTCCCCAGCCCTCAGTTGACATGTTTAATAGCAAAATGTCATGATTAACTGGAAAAGTCTGTAAAAGTTGGAAAAGAAGCCTCAGCATTAAAAAATAACTATTTCCACAACTTACTTGGTTAAGGACGTTGGCAAGTTATGGCCCTTACTATCCTCATCATAAAATTGGGTCTGTATTTATGGGTTGCTGTGAAAAATAAGTTAAATAGTGGGTATGAAAATATCATGTAATGCTAGCTGGTATCATTACTGTCACTGGTATTACTGTCATTGTTGTCACATGACATTCCAAAGTAACTGCAATCCCGAAAGAGGCAGTGGTATAAGCATCCATTTATTCCTTTATCCCGGAATACTCTATTCTTGCCTTTCTGTTCCTATTGTTCGACAAAAGCGAACCTAACGACCTGAGCGGAGGCCCACAACTGGCATCACAACTGTCGCCGCACCTTCCGCTGCGCTCACTCCAGAGCCAGCCTTAGGCAGAAGGCGAGCGCCAACGGCAGGCCTGGCCCCACCGCGCACACAGAACCGAAGCCCACCTGCACCTCAGCGGGCTTCCCTGTGGCCCACGGGAGCAGGAACGTGTGAGAGGCGCTGACCAGGACCTGTCCTTGGCCCTTCCTGCCCCTCTCAAATACATCATCATCATGCAAACCACATGCCAAAGTGCTCGCGGGCATGTGCCAGCCAAGCAGAGCGCAGCCTCCCCCGTCACTCACGGCAGCCAGCTTCGTCTGTGTCATCCAAACAGTCACTGGTCCCATCACAGCGCCAGCTTGCAGAGATACACTGCCCATCACCACAGCGGAAATGGTCACTCTCGCATCCGGCAGCACCTACGAAACAGAACAGTGATAATTAGTAGTCAAGTGAATGCAAATTTACAAAATAGGGAAACATTTTCACCATAATAATATAAAACTATTTGTAATTCTGCAGGACAAAGTTCATTTCCACGTACAGTTGACTAGCATGTACCCTAGTATTATCAATGTAGGAAGCAATTGGACAACACTCGTCTTGTTTTTTCAAAATGTTCATTCCTTAACTTATACCCTTTACTTATAAGTATTTTCTAAGGCACTAACGAGGAAATGAGACGAGGATTTCTAAAGTACTGTCAAAAGATTTTAATTACAAACATTAGAAGAAAAGAAACCACAAATTTTCTAAATATCTAATAAGAAAAATTTTCCTTATTATAGGAACTTCTGAAAAGGATTATGAAAAACATACTTTGGAGAAATATTTTTAACAAAGAGCAGGATGCAAATTTTACCTAATGTAACTTATGGCTACATATGAAAGTGTCAAAGGCCAGAATGCTAATATAATGTATAGTTAGTATTTTTAATGTGGCTTTTTATTACTAAATTATATAAGGCAAGTAGGACCCTCATTCTTAGATTCAGACCATTATTTGTGCTATCTTGAAAGGCTAACTTGTAAGTTGCTAAGTTTATAAGCTCATCTCCTCAAACAAACAAACAAAAAATTTTAAAGCAAAAGAAAAGAGAAATTTCTGCCACCAACCAGAGTGCATAAACTGGCCCCACAGGTCACCACATCCTTAAGCAGCAGTGATCTCCCCGCTTGATACTAGAAAGCACATATGATGTAAGCAAGCTCATTCATTCAACACAGTATCCTGCAGTTTTCCTGGGTCTCTCCAGGGGGCTAATCTGGCCGTTGGAAATCCTCCAAGCTCCCCAAGTATCTGGCCCAAGCACTGTGTGCCAAGTAGGAATTTTTTTCAAAGAGCAGCCGACACCAGCCCAACGTGGAGAAGACACAAAATTATTCTTTCACAAACCCAAGGGTTACAGAGTACTTCTTGGGAGTCAGAAGAATGATTTTACTTCCCCTCTGTATTTAAGCAATCATGCCAAATTTTGATTTTTGGTTAATTAACCCTAAATTAGATAAATATACAGATCAATTATCTACTCCTAGAATAAATAAACAGTGTGTTATCCTGGCTTGTGTAAATGCAGGCATATCAACAGCATGACATAAACAAAGTTAAGTGATCTATTCCCAGAGAATATAGGCTACTTTGTTCATGGAATGCTCAAATCTGATTGTCTGGTAGTGACATCCTGATTTATAATGTATGCTGCAAATGGTCAGAAGCTTCCCTGGGCTAAATGGTGGTACCGGGTGGTACAGGAGTACATACACCCAAATACCTTCTATAGACTAATGCACGATGGTGGTTGGTGGTGCAGGCCTGGGGTTGGTGGTGCAGGTTTCTTATCAACTACCTTTAAAACACAACAACCTCCCTTGCAAAAATGCCCCTCAGGAATGCACAAATTCACTCTGGAATCCCAGAACTTCTCATTGGATTTTGTTCTACAAAGCAATATTTCCATGGGAGATTAGGGGCTCTGGAGGTTTAGCTATTAACACACATATATTAAATCACTTTAATCAATCAGGTCTATTGTTAGTAATCCAACAGAATATATTCATAAGTTCTGTACATTTGTCTCTCTTAATATCTAATCACATCCATTGAAAAATTTTAAAAGTCTACTCAGTCTCATACCACTATCACAAAAAGAGCACAAACTTAAGAGAAATAGTATCTAGAAGGTAATTCTCAAAACATCTTGCCTATTTTGAAAATACATATAATTAATGATATTTAAGTAACTTTAAATGCAAATCAAATTGAGGAGTTTTAGTTTTTCTTTTTGCTAAAATACCAAGTTAAACATACCATGAAAAACATACAAATTAGAAACCTAGAATTTATTTTTTAAAAATATTTCAAAGCCAGTTATTTAAAACTGAACACATAAAAACTGAAAGTGATGGGAAATATTACAATTAAGTAACTCTTTATAGGCAGTGATTTTCACAGCTGAGCTCCCAATCAGTCCATCATCTAAAGTAATATTTACATCCAATTTACTCATTTTATCAACAGATCTGAGATAATTCATTTATCAAATTCACCTTTTCAATGGTAACTGCCATGCCTGTTATAGGTCTTAAATGACTCTTGTTTGGAAATATCTCTCCAGAAAAAACAAATGGAGACTTTATCACAACCAGGAGCCTCACAGTGACCCTCCCAAATGTTCCGCTGGTGTCAGAATCTTGTCATTCTATTAAAAAGAGAATATGTGTGGTTTGAAAACAACCTGCTCATGAAAAAGTAGATTAGATCTGATAACAGCTGCAGGTGCCCTGGATTCACCTGGGCTGCATGCACTTATTTTCTGACTGTGTAATTTCAAGTGCAAGCCCTACGACAGTTCCTATCAATCTTAGGCTTCATACTTATGAAACAGATGTTGTTACTGTGAATATTTTACTAATAAACAGGCACGGAGTACTTCTGTAACTCGCCTAAGACCCTATGTGCCACACAACGCTCCGGACCTAACATTTTATTCCAGCATATATTGGAATAAGCTAGAATATACTGGAGATCGAACCCAGCTATATCTTCAGACTTTTCAATTTGTAATTTTGAGTCACTGTATTGCCCGGGCTTGCATGAACTTGTGAGCTCCTGCCTCAGTGTCCCAGAGTGCTGGGAGTGAGACCACAACTAGCTCCTTGATTTTGAAAGCTCTCCTGAAGAGTTGAAAGCTTTCTTTCTTTCTTTCTTTTTTTTTTTACTTTTTTTCTGTGGTACTGGGGATTAAACTCAGGGCCTTGCACTTGCCAGGCAAGCACTTATTCTACTGAGCTATCTCCCCGGCCCACACCTAGCTCCTTGAGGCATGACTGACCACTATTCTGTGTTCCCTTTCACAAAAAGAAAACTTAACGCTTGAGTGTACAAATCTGAATCAGTTCCAAATTTACTATCTACCAACATTAAGCCCATTACTTGGGCAAGTGTGGGATCCACAGTGCCCACATGCCTTCTAACACTGCCATAAAAACTCCTGGACCTGAGAATATCAGCAACCAAAAACAACATGGAGGGGGGGGGGGGCATGGAGACGGCTCAGTAGAATAAGGGCTTCCCTGGAAAGTGCAAGAGCTTGAGTTCAATCTCCAGTTCTGCACACACACACACACACACACACACACACACACACAAACAGGGTACTGTTTCAGCCTTTCCATCTCTTACTACTCCAAGAAGCTCATTGTTCATGTAGCTTTCTGACTCGGGCGTGAGCCTCTTAACTCTTCTATGACTTTCTGCTCCTCAGCAAGGAGGGCTCACTCAGTACTATCATGGGCGCCTGGCATGCTGGGAGCCCGCTGACCTGTTTCTTTGGGGAGACAATCTCACAATAACTTCAGATCACACTCACCACACACAGGTTCGGTGCCTTCCCAACCTTCTTGGTATAAAGGTGAACAATTCTATTTCTAGTCTAGTTTCTTACAGGCTGTATTCAGAAGGCCTTTAGACATAGACCTCAGAAGAGGGAAAGGAAACAGAGAAAAAAAAATTTTTTAAATATTTTAAATCATGTTTATAGTCCCAACACTCTGGGAGGCTGAGTCAAGAAGATAGCAAATCCAAGCCCAGCCCATGCAATATAGTGATTTAAGGACACTCTGTCCCAAAAATAAAATTTAAAAGGGCTGGGCATGAAGCTTAGTATGAAAGTTCGGAGTTCAATTCCTAGCACCATAAAGAAAAAAAAGTCACAGAAGAGTTTCTATCCCTTTACGAAAATTTACGTCATATATAGGGATGGATCTATTTCCCAAACCAAACATATTTTTTTTAAAAGGTAAGGGTCCAGGATTCAATCCCCAGCACCACATGCCACACCAGCCCCACCCCTGGGCACACTGAGCTGGCCATCAAGACTTGGGGTGCACGCCTGTAATCCCAGTGCTAAGGAGGCTGAAACAGGAGGATCACTATGAGTCTGAGCTGCATAGTGAGACCCTATACCAAATACATTAAATAATAATAATGAAAAGGTAGTCATTTCTTTAAAAAACAACAAAAAACTAAGAACCTACATCAAAAGCCTCTTCATCTAAATGTAGGACAGACACTGTGTTGATGAGACATTAGAGTGGCTGGGGAGATAGCTCAGCGGTCTAAGCACCGCTTGGCAAACACACAGACCCAGGTTCAGTCCCCCACACCACATGCAGCGGTTGTGCAACTGAAAAGTGGGTGTGGAGGCACACACCTGAAATCCAGCACTGGGGAGGCTGAGACAGGAAGATGACTAGGAGTCCCTGCTGCACAGTGAGGCCCTGTATCAAATAAATAATTTTTTTTTTTTTTTTAATGATGAGACGTTAGAGAACCAGCACCCAGAGCAGCGAAGTGCTGTGCCGGTTTTCCAGGGCAGCACAGGACTGAGAAAACCACCCCCGTCCTTTGCAGTCCATGGCGCGGGGCAGCCACCTGTGGGCGGCAGCTTCCGGTTCTCTAAGCGCCGAATGTGACGCTTGGGCTGCTGAGACCGTTACATGCCAGAGAAAGGATAGAGGCAGCAAAGGAGATGCAGAGACTTTAAGCAGGAATTTAGGGTCTTCTCTCCACAGCATGAAAAAGTAAATGTAAGTTGTAATCAACATAATAATCTGAAATAACTGGAATACACGGGGGTTTAAAGAAAGAGAAAAATATCGTCATATTAATTACACTGTCGTTGGTGTGCTTTTCCCTTCTATGAATTTTCTTCTAAAGGCACCGTCCCAAGTTCACAGAGGAGGTGGTTTCCGCGGGAACCCTATTGTCCTGCTAGACCCTCACACAGGCTGGTCCTCCCGAACAGCCACACCAGGCGAGGAGCGCATGCGCTCTGCTTTAGGGAGTGGTGGACAGGGCAGCAAAGAGGGAGAAAAGGGCCTAGGTGCCGCTGAGCAAAGACGCTGTGCCAGCCAGTGGATGAACACGGACTGCCCGTGCCAGGAGCCCGGACCAGCGGGCAGACCCTGGCCCCGAGAAGGGCTTGCCCTCCGCCTCCCTGCCCAGACCCACACGCGGAGCACAAGCCAGGAGCAGGCGGGCGGGCAGGCAGGGCCCAGAGCAGCCCACAGCCTGGTAGGCAGCCACCAGGTCCCACAGGCCACAGATCCGGATCCAGCGACTGCTGCCCACCGCCCTCTCTAAGCCGAATGCACGGGAGCGCTCAGCCCACGGGTGTAGCCTGCTGTCAAGAGCATTCAACTCCAAGAGCGCCTGTTCTTAATCATCCAAGCTGACTGAGGGGATCTGGAGCAGGAGACAGAATGCTGGCGGCCAGCGCAGCTAACTGGTTACTTCCTGCCAGAAGGGAATGTTTCCAATACGGAGAACCCTCGAGGTAAAGGATCTCTCTGCCTCTGCTTACTGGAGTGGGACGAGGAGAAATCAGCTTGCCTGAGGAGGGGCAGCTCTTGCCGTGCTTCCTAGGCTGAGAGAGCACCTCGCTATCAGGAAGCTGCAGGAGAGCGAGTGGAGAGCCAGGCCAGGTCTGTGGCGGGTGGGCTCTTAACAAAGGGTCATGCCCCAAATCCCATACAGCCCCCAAAATTCAAGCCACAAGACAAGAGAATGGGGTTTCTCCAGGCTGTCTCCCACCCTCACCCTCTTCTCCCCCTTTTAAAAAACCCAGTAGAAAAAGTACCAGGGCAGGGGCTGGGGAGATGGCTCAGAAGAATAAGTGCTTCCCTGGCAAGCACAAGGGCCTAAATTCAAACCCTGGTTTCACAAAAAAAAAAAAAAAAAAAAAAACAGGGCCCTGGGCTTGCAACCCTGACTTACAATAAGTCATCAGTGCATTAAGCAAAAGATATTTATTAAGAGCTTTGACTACAGCATTAACAATTTGGAGAAAAAAAAAACTTGTATTCCCTGAAATTTTGCCATCAGTTTTGATATGGAAGCACTGTAATATAGAAATATTGTTGGACATCAGTAGTTTCGAAAGGTTTGGAGGAGGTTGGTATCAGGGATGAATTTGAGACCTTGTGTTTGCCAGGCAGGTGCTTATGCCACTGAGCTATCTCGCCAGCCCCCAACAGTAGTTTTAAGAGCAAAATATCAAAGGCTTACCAAGTTCACACACAGGGAAAGCTAGCTCTGGCCTTTACTGTTGAGCTCCTACATTTCCTTTGTATTTTCAGTGTGTTAGATAAATAAATGTGAGTGTTAAATTGTATGCATAAAAAACTGTCAATGACCAAAACCAGAATAACATGCTCAGAATGTGCCCTGAGGAACTGAAGACACCACCTCCACCCAGGGCCACTTCTGTCCATGCTCCCCCAAAAAGCCTACCCTATACCCCAGTCTCTCACATCCTGCTTGGTTTTCACCAAGCACCTGCTGCCCCTGCATTTAGCCATCAGAGCTACAAGCGTAGCAGACAAAGCCACCCTCCTCAGCATCCAGAAGACGTTCAGGGAGGACAGTCACTATCCTGGGAACTATCCCAAACACCCCCAGCCCCCATGTGTGGAATGTCAGCACCCCGGTCCCTACGGCAACAAAGAACAGTCCCACCCGCGTCCAGACACCCCTTGAGGAGGGTGGCAGTACCAACCCCACTGGAGACCAACTCAGAACCTCTAAGCCGCTTGGACTTTTGCAGCTCAAAATTTCTTAACTCACATGAAAGAAATCATCTAAGAAAACCCCATAATAAATTCTTCCCTTTTAAAGATAATAAAATTTCTTAGGCAGCAAGCCTACTCCTTCCACCCATCAAAACAAGGAACTGGGCTTGGGCAGTATCACACTGCAGCTGCCGGTACCAGCAACTTCAATGAGCTAGCTCCCCTGGGAGGGTGCTAAAGAATCTAAGATCCAGGGAGGCCTGCTTCTCCCTGGAATGCTCCATAGTGCGTGTGCAGCCTTGCCCAGACATGCAAGCTGCCTGCCCAGAGGGTCCTGGCCATGAAAACTACAAATACACCTACCTGGCTTAGCGGCGCAGCCTTCTCCCATCCATATCGTTATGACAACAGCACACATCACTGAAGCTCTCAACTGGCAATCCCTTCTGTGCCCAAAACGTTCAAACAAACCTCCAGGTTTCTACCAAGAAAAATGTCTTAGCAGCCAGAACCAAAGCCCTGGCATATTTTTCTACTTGTGCTTTCTGTGCTCCCGGTGAAGCACACCTGCAGCGCTCTCCCGCATAGCTGAGCCCCTGCGGTCCTTCCTTCGGGGGACTCCCCCATGGGCTGAAAGCTAACTGGGACCTTCCTCTCCCCTATCCCAGACCTTCTGGAGAGACTAACTGGTTCCCTTACATGTTTCATGACCAAGAGCTACAACTATGGGCTGTTGAAAACAACACTAAGACAAGGAAAAGTTAAGATAGTCGGCTGATAAGTAAGAACACAGTGAATCAAAATGCAGAAGCGTAAAATGCCCTTCAACACTTCGTGATTAATGCAGTCTGTATAAATCCTTACATAAGAGGTGATTTCCAATCTCAGTCCCCCTAAGGACTGTGATATGATTTCCTGATCATAACAATAGAAATTACTGAAATGGTTGAAGGGAATCAAACACTAAAACAGAAAATTCGCACACAAGGGAAATAAGTGACCGTGCAAATCTCTGGACAGGCACCTTTTCTGCTTTAGGTTTTAAATGGTGACAGCGCAAACACCAAATGCCACTTACAAGGCAGCAGGCCAGTGAGTTTCTCTGGTTAATTAGGCCCCAGTGTTGAACAATAAGTGAAAGTGATGTGACTGTGTTAGAGCTGCGGGCATCACCGCTACTGAATAAGGAAGGGACAAGCCAGGCTGCCACAGGAACAACTGCTTGGGAAGGCGGAACAGGACAACAGCAGCAGCAGGCCGAATTGAGCCCCAGCTGATAGACATGGTAATTCTCTGGGGGGGGGGGGGTTGTTGGTTGGTTTTGGTAGGGTTTTTGTTGTTTGGTTTAGTTTGGTTTGGTTGGGTTTGGTTTAGGGTATTTTTGTGGGTGTTGGTATGAGGAATTGAACTCAGGGCTTTGTGCTTGCCAGGCAGGTACTGTGCCACTGAGCTACATCCCTGGCCCAGGATATGTAATTCTGTACAATCAGGGGCTAACTTGTTTATGATGATGAAATAGATCTTCTGGACCAAGACAAATAAAACGTCTTGCTGTACTCCCTCTCCGTTCTCCATGTTGGCAGTCCTTCACACTCACAATAAAACGCCGTAAAGACATGAAAAGAGAGAAAAGCGGAAGAAAAAGGCGAAGAGGAAGAGGGAGCAGAAAGAAGAGCTACCAAGGCTACCAGTGTCTGGATGTTAATAATCCCAAGCGCCGTGCCCCCTAACGCTGGCCTAAATTACACCTAGCATCTTGCACCTTAACCTCACCTTGGTACAAAAGGGCAATTCACATTTGGTTAGCTATGGCCCAAACCCAGCCTGCACTAGTCTGTGACAGCTAAGCAGGTTAATAAGTCATAAATTATATATGCTAGGAACTAAATTACTTTGCATTCTCAATATATGTATTTTCAGAAAACCAAGATTAGGTGTACATATATACATAACATATATATAGTGTGTGTGTGTGTGTGTGTGTGTGTGTGTAGTACAGGTCCTAGCGGTGGTTAACCCATGGCACACACGCTGCTGCGGGATGTTTGTATGACTGAAAGCTCCAAGCAGCTCCCTGGCATAGTGTGTAGATGAACACTAGACAGTAGTACCTTG
This sequence comes from Ctenomys sociabilis, assembly GCA_004027165.1. NCBI lineage: Eukaryota > Metazoa > Chordata > Mammalia > Rodentia > Ctenomyidae > Ctenomys > Ctenomys sociabilis. The sequence goes on along the minus strand of PVKA01019440.1, from coordinate 20,367 downwards.
GTTCACAAACTTGAGCGGGGCATGGAGGCCCATGCCTGCACTCCCAGCACTCAGGAGGCTGGGGGTGGGGGTTCAGCATGCATCCAAGGCCAACCTGGACTACATAATAAGATTAAAGCCAGCCTACGCTACACAGTGAGACCCTGCCTCAAAAAAATAATAACAATAATAATAATTCTTTGCAAGATTCTGGTCACAAACCAAATTGAACAGGAGCCGATTCAGATTTCCCCATAACCTAACCAATAAACCTAACCACTAAATTTGATTAATCATTTAATAAACTAAGATCAATATATTTCAGCAGAAATGTACTTCATTTTCATTATTTTAGAAACTATTTTGTGCTAGGAGTTTTGATGCATGACTGTAATCCCAGCACTTAGCTGAGGCAGGAGAACTGCTGAGAGTTGAAGTCCAGCCTGAACCACACAGAGACCTGTCCAAAAAAGCAAGGGAGGGACGGAGGGAGGGAAGGAGAGAGAGAGAGAGAGAGAAAGTAAGTTGATTTTACGGGCATTTACAAAATTCCCCCACTACCAGGGCCTTCACACTGAACTAGATTCCTATACCTTTCTTAATTTTTTATCCTGAGACAGGATGTCATTGGGTCAGTGAGCTGCACTGGGAGGCTGAATTGGAACATGGGATCCTCCTGCCTCAGCCTCCCAAAGCGCTGGGATTACAGGCATGCACCCCACGTCTGGCTTTACACAGTATTTTTGTAGCAGTTCTCCCTTCCACTGACAACATTTATGAGCAGGAGTTCAAAATTCTCCCACCATGACCTGACATATGAAAAATAAAGGGGTGGGGTATAGCTTAGAGGTAGAGCCCTTGCCTAGCATGTGTGGGGCTCCGGGCTCAATCTCCAGAAGCAAAAAGGCAAAAAGAAGCCAGAACACCTGAGATTAAGTGACCAAAAGAAGGCGATACTAAGGTGACAGGAGTTTGTTCAACTCTGCCGTGAACAGAGCACTATTTTTAACAGCAAGGTCCTAGCGGCAGGAATGAGCCGCTGTGCTCCTAGTACTGACACACTGCCTCCCAGGGCACAACTGACACGATGGTACAACAGAATGGACAGAGGAAGCCAAGACGACCCCAACAGACAAGCGATCTCGCTGACCCACGGGTACACCACGTATATTGTAGTGGGCTGGGCTGCTTAGGATTACCATTAGGGTTTCTTTCAAACTAATAAAAACTTCAGCAATCATCTTCAAAACTGCCCTGTACAAGAAGCCAGAAAGGCAATAAGACATCAAATACACACGCGCTTAAAAGCCTATTTATGTATGCCCAGGGCATTCTTTGCTAATTCGCATAGGGAAGGAACCTTCAGGTGAAATAGCACATTGCCTATGTGTCTTGTACTATGGATCATGGAGAGGATTCTGCACCCAAGAAAGAAAGACAACAAAAAAAGACCACAAGCACACCTGACCCCAGAATCAAACAGCATAATGTGATTTCATTATATGTACAATCGTGATTTGCTGTGTGTGTACGTGTACGTGCGTGCACGTGGCGTGTGTGTGTGTGTGTGTGTGTGTGTGTGTGTGTGTGGTCCTGTGGGTACAGCCCGGCCCCTCACACATGCCTGACAAGCTGCATCACTGAGCTACACCAGCAGCCCTACAGCATGACTTCATTTTCACAGGCAAAAGTAAAGCTGACTGCGTTAATTTGTGAATCTATAAATAAAGCCGATGCCTTTGCAAAAACTCTCCTGGTAGGATGACACTGAAGTCCCTCTGTTTCCTTTACTAAGTTGATAACACGCTGAGCAAATCCACTTCAGAACATGCCCCACCAGCAGGTTATCTGCTGCACGGGAGTCCTTTGGCCCCGGCTTGTTGTGCCTGAGCTCAAACAGCATTTATAGGTCTCCAAATCACTTCCAGACCTTATAAATGTCATCACATCCTGTTACAATGTGACTGTGACAACCCAAAACAACTCAACAGCTTGTTGACACAGGAGCAACAACATTATGTTGTCACCAGCTGACACCTGTCTGAGGAACTGGGCTGCCCACATACAGCAAATCTATGCTGCCCGGTAATCATAGCTGAAATAGAATTTCAAGTCCGTCTGCAGTATTGTCAGAAATAGGAAGAAAAAAGGCAGAGTGTATTTCCTAATATTTTAACCTACTGTGTGTTTTTAGGCATCCTAAGTAAAAAAAAAAAAACTATTGTTAATATTATAAATAGAAATTTTTAACCAAGAGTCAAAATAGAATCTTGCAATTGTAAGGCTGGACTAAAGAAATGGCTTCACTAAAGAGCTGGGCCAGTAAGTATGGGCCACAGAGTCTGCACAGCTGGTGCACCAAAAAGTTAAAGCCATTTTCTCAGTGGAATCTTCTCTGCATTACATATTTTCAAAAGGCAGCCAAAGAAAAAGATAAACTGGCAATACCGTGACCACCAAGGCGGCTTCCCCAGTGAGGCTCACCCACTGCACTCTGCAAGTGCTGACCCCTGTGATTTCTCAAAATGGGGAAACTCAATTGCGCAAGTTGTGATAATGGGGAAAAAGAAAAGAATGAAAGAAAATAAACCAGGGCCAGGCCTGGTGGTACATGTGTGTCTGTAATCCCAGCACTGGGGAGGTTGAGGCAGGAAGATTACTCAAACTCAAGACCAGCCTGGGCTACACAGCAAGATCCTGTCTCAAAAATAAATAAATTAATTAATTAATTAATAGCAATAATAATAAACTAGGATTTGATTAAAAATATGTTTTGGGTGACTGTCTCAACTTTAGAAAGTCAGTAAGTAGCTATAGTTATAATTTTGAATTAGCCATTGAAAAAATGATTTGATATTCAGAATATGTGTCCTTAAAAGCATTATAATACATCTCAGTAGGAACATCAGGAAAGAAGCTACCAACCAGGCATAGTGGTGCACGCCTATTATCCCAGCACCCGGAGGCTGAGGCAGGGATCCCTTCAAGTTCGAATCCAGCTTGGGCTATAAAGCCAGGCTGAACTGCATAGTGAAACTCTGTCTCAAAAGAGGAGGTGGAGCCCAGGAGATGGCTCAGTGGAATAAGCGCTTCCCTGGAAGTGCAAGGGGACTGAGTTCAATCCCCAGTTCTGCAAAAAAAAAAAAAGTTAAAAAGGGGAGGTGAAGGGTAGCTTAGTAATTGAGCACTTGTGTAAGACGTGCAAGGCCCTGGGTTCTGTTTTCTGCATCACAAAAAAAAGTTCCAAGTTTTTCCTAAAAACATGCTAGTCTCTTGAACTTCTCTTGTATGATAGCAAAATGCAACAAATGTTAAAAAAAAAAAATTCCTAGGCCAAAATAATGTGATAATACAATGGAAAGCAATACATTCAAAGGACAGTTTATCATCCTAGATTTCAAGTTGAGTAAGCATAAACCTAAGCCGAGCATGGTAGCGCATGCCTGTAACCCCAGCACTCAGGAGACTGAGGCAGAATTGTTGTGAGTTCGAGACCAGCCTGAGCTACAAAGTGAGCTTAAGGCCAGCCTGAACTACATAGTGAGACCCTGTCTCAAAAAGACAAAATAAATAAATAAATAAACCTAAACATTCAATGCTTCCAAATGGAAGAAAGAACAAACTATTCCATTGTCCTGACCTCAGCCCTGCCCTTCTTTGGAACAAAGTGGAGAATTTATTAGGTCCCTAAGCATTCTCCACTGCACAGAGGAAACATCTCAAATCCCTAACGAGCATGCACTGAAGTTCTGGTTGCCCATCCATCCACGTGCCCCTCCGTGGGCGGGAGGACAAGTGCCATCTGTGTGACAGGCCGGTCCACAGCACGCCTCCTCCTAGAACCGGAATGGAGACACTCAGGTGAGCCCTTTCTTTCCGGAAGGCTCCTGCTCACTGTTTACTGTAAGAGTGTCTAGCGCTCAACACTTCCCATGGTTTGCTGGGTAAAGTTATGGGGGAAAAGCAACGGAAACTTAAAAGGCTTTTCCCATAGCCCAGCAATGAGGCGAGTAGAGCCTCATCTAGCTCAGTGATCCCACCTCAGTGTCATTTCCTTCACCACAATCCCTTTCCTTCTCTCTCCTTTCACATGGCCTGAGAGTTTTCTTGACTCTCAACCCTGATTCCCAAAATCTCTCCAAGTACGCTTAGCTACAGAATGGTTTAAGTGATTTTTAAAGCCTTCCTTTGGTATTTTGTACTCACAAAAAATCGAAAGCCTGTAAAGGAATGCAGTGTTCTAATACCTTCCCCACCAGCTCGATGGAACAGATTTTAGGGAAACAGGATACTCACCAGGGTTCCCTGTCCTGTACCACACAGGTCATACGTGTTGATGCCAAAAACCCCATCACAGTGACACAGCATTTTTCCATGAAAGCACAGACCAACTAAAACACACCTGAGGACTTTTCAGGGCACTCTGGTGACATCTCTGGATCACGTAAGGTGTTTTAGATTCACCTAGGCTCATTAAAAGGCCTTATGAGGTCCAGGCAGAAGGCTCAGTGGAATAAGTGCTTCCCTGGCAAGTGCAAGGGCCTAAGTTCAATACCTGGTTCCACCAAAAAAAAAAAAAAAAAAAAGCCCTATGGACATTTTGCAAAAGCAATGATCCCTAAGATCTCAGGAGACTCTACTAACAGATGAACAGTGCTTAGTGAAACAATGCAGTCTGGGTCATTGTAGAATTAAACTCCTTGCCTTGCTATTGGTAACTCAAGGGCTTCCTTCCTCCTGCCGGAAGCCTAAGATTGACCAGTTTCACGACCACGGAATGGTGCTTCAGAACCATGGGCACCGCAGAGCTGTAGAGGACCCCTCAGCCTTGTCACTGTCACCATCACTCCGATGTGTCCCTACTGCTTCCTGAGCAGCCATGTAGGAAGTCACGACTGCAAGAAGAGGCTGTATTCTCCTTCTTCCCCTCAGCCCAGCCTGGCTAGGAGCCAACAGCTTTTCTACAGAAGGCTAAGAGGAGAAGTGTTAATGACCAGATGGCCTCGAACCACTGAGGAAGCCCTGTGAAATTGCAGCAGGGCCAAGAAGTTGTGGGGGACCTGCTCAGCAGCCAAGGGACTTCAGAGGGAAAAGGCCCTGCTGTCACACTGACTCTGCTTCAAATCCCAGCTCTACAATTCATACGGATTTCCTTAGCTGTTCTATGTGCATAATCTTTTGAGAATCTTTGTAATTGATCTATTTATGATAGCTTATTCCTCCAAAAAGTTGTTTGATATAGAAATTTAAGTAATTTTATTAAATTATCGATTTTATTTTCAATTTATTCTCCTTAATTATTTCTTATGTCTGAGATTCATATATATATATATAAAACTATGTATATATATATATATATATATATATAACTATGTTCAAAATGAAACTGAAAAGACTAGGCATATAATCCCAGCACTTGGGAGGCTGAAAACAGGAGGATCACTGTGAGTCCAATCTGTGTAGTAGTGAGACCCTGTAGACCCTGTCCTAAATATAGAAAGAAAAAAATACTATTTCATAGATGTTTAAGAAATTTAATAATAACTCCTGTTTAACTAAATAATATTAACCAATAACAAATATTTCAATCCAAAAAGGATTGTGTTTTTGTTTTTGTTTTTTTGTCTTTTTGAGATAGGATCTCACTATGCACTTCAGGCTGGCCTTGAACTCACTTTGTATCCCAGGCTGGCCCTTAATTCACAGTAAATTTTCCTGCCTCAGCCCTCCAAGTGTTAGGATCATAGGTATGTGCCACCCCGTCTAGCCTATGACTACATTTACTGAATCACTGTTAACACAAAATGGAGCTACTGAATCCTGGGATTAGTACCTATAGCCTAAGAATGTTCTTCGTTCCAGTAAGTCAGGAAATTGTCTCAGACTTGATGACATCTTGAAAACAGATCAAGCATGGAGGAAACATCGAAGAACCTACATCTCACAAAGGGCAAAGTCCTGAGTTCACCAAATGTAGGTTTAACTGATGGCATTCACACCACTGCAATCACTGCGCAAAAGAAGTTCTGATGCGAAGAAACCAGAGAACAAGCAGTTATTTCTAGCCTCAAAATCAAAGTCAGAGGCACAGTTATACAGTATTCCTCTGTACTGTGTAAAGTCAAAAGTTTAAAAGACCCTAACATTCAAGCCCCACGCTCTGGGTGCATGCTATATGCTGACCACTTTTCCCTATATCTTGAACTATATCAGAATAAAACTTATCAGGCCGGGGAGATAGCGCAGTAGAATAAGCACTTGCCTGGCAAGCGCAAGGTCCTGAGTTCAATCCCCCATACTGCAAAAATAAAAAGAATAAGGCTTATCATTCCTCCATATGACAGGCCCTTGAACATCAAGGAACGCTACTCCTACAGGAACAGCCCCAGACCCCCCAACCATCTCTTCCAAATGCTGCTTCCAGCCTGCGAGATCATCCCTGTCGCCTCCTAACTTGGCATCCCCTGGCCGCCTGTGGCCAGTGGCAGCAGGGCCTCCCACCATCGTTTCCCTTTCCTCATAGTAATGGAGCCCTGGGGCTGTGCAGATGGACGGCGGACTGCACTAAGAACCTACATCCCCAAACTTCAACTAAGCGTGATCACGGACTAAACCGTACGGAGTTCGGAAGCAAATCGTGCTCTGGGACTTCCAGACCGTCTCTGTGAAGACGGAACACACAGCTGCTCTTCCCTCTGCCAGGCATGAAGAAATGAAGCCAGTGACTGGGGCAGCTCTAGGCAGTGAGGTCTCCCCCAGCAGGGTTGTGAAGGGGTGCACGGGTGCCTGCGACCCTGACGATACCACGGAAGTACCCGCCTGCCTCCTACTGCTGCTTTCAGGGAGAAAAATGCCCATCCTGATTAAGCCAGATGGAATCTGCCTGCAGCGCGGCCCAGCATGCCGCACGCCATCACCTGCCCTCCGCTACAGCTCTGCCAGGCTGTCAACTTTCCATAAGCAAAATCTGAGTTCTCACTGCAGCAGCCCCGGCACCTTGCACAGGAGACCAGAGGAGGCACGAGTGACTCCACGAATCTGCTCTCCTGTTCTGGAAAAGATAAAATACGGGCGTGATTCACTATAATTCACGGGATGGGGGCAGCACTAGAAGAGAGGCTCAATAGCACTGAGGGGACAAGCAGGGCAGGAACAGGCAAGAAAGAGCCACATCCTTCAACTGGTGTCACCGACACTTGCTTTCAATTTACAAAGACTGGGCTTAAGGCAGATTCTCTCTTATGTGAAAAAAATTTTTGCAAGATTTATGCTACATGCTCCAGCTGCTCAGTGCCTCCACGGAGTCAGGCCCACTCCCCAGGCGTTTACAGAGCACCAACGGGCTTCCCACCCACTCCACAAAAGCCACCCTCATCCTAAAATAGACGTTATATGCTCCATACTGTAAAATGCATGTAGAGGTAATAACCTGCTGGGATTTCACTGAACTAGTAGAAATGTTCCCAAGAGCTATATACTGATAGTTCTTTTTTTTGTTTCTTTGTTTTGGTGGAACCAGGGATCGATCTCAGGCCCTTGCATCTCAGGCCCTTGTACTTGCCAGGGAAGCACTTATTCCACTGAGTCATCTCCCAGGCCCTATATACTGATAGTTAAGAAGCTATACATATTCAAAAATTGTTTTCCTTCTCCTCTTATAATTGATGGTTTTGTTAAATTGAGAACATGTTCATTGAAAATCAGACAAATGACTAAAACGTGTAGAAATAATAAAGCATTAGCATTAGTTATTTGAAACACAGAGCCAAACTTCCTAGTTAGCCAGTTGGCTTTTGAGTAAAAACGGACTAGGAAAGCAGTGCCACCCACCTCCCTGACCACAAGGCCTCAGTGCCCTCAGGGTGGTGGCTGCAGTACAGCCCCAGCACAAGGTCAGTTTCAGTGAAGGGAGGCTTTCACTCCTAGGATTAGCCTCCCAGCCTCCCTAACCAGCCCTGGCAGCCAAGACGGCTCTCACAAGGGTGCTACTAGGGTCTCTGAAGTGTAGGACTGCCCTCGGTACTGCAGTTCCTCTCCCCTAAATGCAGCACTCAAACACTGCAACACCCCACCCACATGTTTCCAGATGGTCCCTGTTATGGTGTATTGTGATCTCCCCCAAAGCCTCATGCAGTCATGAGGCTTTCAGAGTTTGTGATTGATTCATGGTCCAATGCTGGGCTTTTGGGTATGAGTGCCACACCTGCCCTGGGTCAGATAGCCAGAATGCAGTATGAGAGAGGGAAAGAGTGGGCCAGCCAGGTAGCTTGGCGGACTAAAGTGTCTCTTTAGGCAGATGCAGAGACCGGGGTTCAATCCCCACCATGCGGTGCCAGCCCTGCCCTGGGATTACACTAAAATAGTGAGACTGGGCATGGTGACACACAACTATAATCCCAGCACTTGGGAAGCTGAAAACAGTAGAATCACTGAGTCTGATCTGTGCAATGACACCTTGTAGACCTTGTACTAAATACATTAATAAATAAATAAAACAAATGATGGGGCCAGTGAGATAGCTCAGCAGACTAAGCACCTTCTTTGGCAAGCACAAGGACCAGGGCTGTGCTGGCCCTGCCCCCAGGGCACCTGAGCCAGTGACCAAGTCCGGGTATGGTGGCACACACCTGTAATCCCAACCTCTGGGGAGGCTGAAAACAGGAGAATCACTGTGAGTCTGAGCTGCATAGTGCTGCACCAAACACATAATTTTTTTTAAAAAAAGTAGAACAACCAATGGAAACTATCAAAAACAGTAACCAATAGCCAGTCATGGTGGCACATGCCTATGATCTCCAGCATCAGGGTGGCTGAGACAGAAGGATCACTGTGAGTTTGAGGCCAGCCTAAACTACATAGTGAGACCCTGTATCAAAAAATAAATAAAAACATAACTGCATACATAAGCCAGTATATCATCTGAGATTAGATTCTAGACCCACACACACACAAAAGGAAAACACACAAAAGCTTTCTCTACATTCCATGTGACTCAGACCTCATCTCATCACCTTGAGATTGAGTTTAATTCCACCCATCATCTGCCTCTCAGGTAATTCCACTAACTTAATCCTATAACTTAATGGACTGTTCTGCTCTTTTCACTGTATTACCTTTATAAAAATCAAAGTCTCACCATCCTACATACTTCCCAGTTGGCACTTCCTCAAAGGACCAAGGTTTGTAGTGTGGCACAGAAACTCGCAGTCGGGTGCTCTCCCGCTCTGGTCCCCAGCCACACTCTCCTTCTCTGGAAGGAGACTGCTCTGGTGGCAGATCCCTGGGTCTTCCTCACCCTGCTGCACTCCCTCGCTGGGTTTCTAAAGCTCTATCATTGCAAGTGTTTGTGTCCGTGTCTCTCTGTGTGTATCACCAGGTTCTGATACAGCAGGCACTCTGCAAACATTCATGAAATAAATACATCAATGATCATTTAACTGTAGCTAGATTAACCAAATCTAGCCAGACAATTTCTTACCCATAGAGCAATGACCCTTCTCTAGTTTCATTAAATACTAAGGGACTCTTAAAAGAAGGTGAGGGGGAATCAGCTGGGCATAGTGGCCCTGTAATCCCAGCACTAGGAGGCTGAGGCAGGGAAAGACAAGTTTGAGTCCATCCTGGGCAACCTAGCAAATTGGTGAGACCCTGTCTTAAAAAATTCCACTAACTTAATCCTATAACTTAATGGACTGTTCTGCTCTTTTCACTGTATTATCTTTATAAAAATCAAAGTCTCACCATCCTACATACTTCCCAGTTGGTGCTTCCTCAAAGGACCAAGGTTTGTAGTGTGGCACAGAAACTCGCAGCCGGGTGCTCTCCCGCTTAGTATTTAATGAAGGGCTTAGGAAGTAGCTCTTGGGGAAGAGCTGGTAAGGGAGGGATTTAAAAAGAAGGAAAAGGAAAAACATTATGTACATGTACCAACTCCCCAACAAGATTTCAAATGTGATCATTATATAGAACCTCTCACAAAGGCAGATGGTAGTCTTCCAACGTACCCTTCCCTTCCTGGCCTTCACTTCAGTCAGGCTCTCGCTCCCTCCACCCTCACTCTCCCCGCGCCTACACACACACACATTGCCTAGGCTCGGCTACAATGTACAGTCCTCTTGCCTCAGCCTCCCAGAATGCTAGCATTCCAAGTGTACACACCACCCATACCTGGTTCTGCCTACATCTTGTGACTTCAGAGTTTCGGAGCTATTACTAAACCCTACATAAAGCCAAGTTTACAGAAAGCACATCCAGGACACATGAGCGGGATACGCTGAGTCTACTGGGAAGCTCCAGTTCCTCCAGAACCCGACCTAGGCTGGGTGCTGCAGCACCCGAGACACAAAGGACCAAGATTCTTGGGAGTGAAGAGCCAGGCAACAGCCGCGCCTCCAGGCGCTTCCTGCCTACTAGGCTCATCTGCTTTCAGAAGCCACACAGCCTCCACCCCAGCGCTGATGGAGAGCTGATCAGTGGTTTCCTTCCCGTACGAGAGAACACAGCAGCGGCTGCGCTGCAGCGGAGCCAAGAGTGGTCAAGGATGAGTGATTTCTTTATACCCCAGTTCTCTGGAGGACCAAGGGTTCACTTACGGCCTTGCACGGTCACAGTGTTCCTTAAGTAGTCCCAGGAACCTGCGAGATGGAAGTTACAAACATCCATCGTCCAGGAACCTGAAGCTCAGAGAGTTGGTCAAGTGACCCAGAGGAGACGGCCTGGAAAGCAGCCAGGCTAAATCTCTGACCCCCAATTCCCAGGCTTGCCTCCCCGCTCCAGAAGGCATAGATGAAGGTTAACTTTGCCAAGCAAAGCCTGCTAAGATCCAGGTCCTAGAGCAGGCAAGCAAGGAGGGGCCCTGGAGAGCCCCGCAGCAGCGTCTGGAAAGCAGAAGACCCCGCAAGTGGGCGGGCAGCCCAACTTTACACCAGGCTCCAGTGCATCCCGCAGTGTGGGCTCCCTTGTACATCTCTAGGGAGACCACAGAAACTTCCCCATTATAAAATGAGAGCCCAGAATTTTCAAAAGCTTGTAAATATTTACTAACGCCTCAGAAGCAATTTGAACATTCCTCTGGACAACAACCGTACAACATAAATCCGCCAAGTGTCCAACAGCCTTCAGATAACGCAACAGCGTGATCAAGACCATGAGACAGTTTTGTGAGGTTCTGCCTCACATTTCACTGGCCACTAGGAAACAATAAAGTTGTGCAAGCTGGGGAGAGAATTTTCTGTTATATTCTTTAAAAGTAACAACCTGTTAGTTGTATATGTGTATGGTATTTTTAAAATGCAATCAGTGTATCACAGTATTTCAATAAATTACATCCAAGTGGAGCACCAAGGGTATTCATTAAATACTTCCAGCAAAGAGCCAAGCCATGTTTCATTATAAGTATCCTTCTCCACTATGAACAGGGGAGAAACATTAAATGACTCCACAATACAAGCGTATCTTAAAGCGAGTCACACCCCCAGCTCTCCCCTGTTACCAGGTGCACATTCTTCATTAAGTTTCATTTCCCTAAATCATTCTTTCAAAACGTGCTGAGATTTGGGGGGCAAAGGAGTCCTTAAGCCTGACTTTTCCCTGAAACCGTATATTAAAAGTCTCCCTGGTGTGTCCTTTTCAAGTTGAAACTGGCTTAAGTATTCTCATTATCAGAGTAAGGTTGGCAGGGAGCAAAGGAGGGAGAAGGAAAAAAAGTCTCTAATTTGTCATCAATAAAATAAATCAGGAACAGGCCTTTACTTTAAAACAGTAAAATTTACTGATTTAGTCATTTATTTACAAAATTGATGGAAATTGTTAACAAGAAGTTAATTGATTTAAGTCACCTGATTACCAGTTAATTAACTACATTGACTTAATCTTCTTTGAAAACATCAACTAATCATTTCCCAGGTGTCAAGGGGCAAATTGTTAAATAAAAAATAAACCTCTGTCCTCCTCTTCAAGGCAGATTTCGTGAGTGTGTTTTCTTTACAGATTCCAATCCAGCAACAAACCAAGTTGCAGAACTTTCTTCTCATGCAACTATACTGAGAAAGCTCCCATCCATCCTTCCAGGGTTTTCTCCATTATGAAAAGAAAAGGCAGCCATACAACCTTACCAGCTATGTCACTTTGAATTATGTCAAAAATGAGCAGAAACACTTCTTGAGTAAAAATGAAAGGCGACTGAGACTTTCATCTGGGAAAATGAGTTCACAAAAAAAAAAAAAAAAAAAAATGCACTTAAAAAAAACTTCATTTGGAAGGAATAACTACAAAGGAAGCACAAGAGAACTCGAAGAGGTATTGTTTTAATCCTGATCATTGTGACGACTAAACAAATACACATATGTATGAAAATTCACATGGCCAGGCAAGGTGGCAATATGCCTGTAATCCCAGCACTCAGGAGACTGAGATTGTGAATTTGAGGCCAGCCTGGGCTACAGTTTAAGGTCAACCTGACTTACCTAGTAAGGCCCTGTCCAACAGTGGGAAAAAAAAACTCATAGAAGTAGGAGTTGGGCGGTAGAGTGCACATCCAAGACCCTGAGTTCAACCACTAGCAGTAAAAACAAACAAAAACAAAAGAGAAAACCATATAAATGTACAGATATATCAATTTGAGCCTATGTTCATTTTTAAAATAAATCATTTCATAAATGCCAATACTCGAGTAAGCTTTTGTTTTTTTACAGATAGAAAAATTAAGATCAATCACTTGACCCTATCAAACGGTTTGGAATGTTAAGAAAACAAGAACCGCCCAGGGTGATGGCACACATCTATAATCCCAGCACTCAGAAAGCTGAGGCAGAAGGATACTTATGAGTTCAAGACCAGCCTGGGCTATAAAGTAAGTTCAAGGCCAGCCTGAACTGCATAGCCAGATCCTGTCTCAAAAAGACAAACTAGAAAGCACTGTTAGAAAGATCAGAAATGCAGCCTTTCTGTCTGTTATTCTCCCAGACTTCAGTTGGTAGACACACTGCTTCTCCTCAAAAGAAAAAATGGAGCAGCTGTCTTTGATCTGCAGAGCCAAAGTTCCAGGTCACAATGACAGGGCACAATCAGAATTCTGGAAGAGCAAAGCACAGGGCCCTCTAAAAATGCCCTTCCTCCTCCATTCCTTTCTCAGTCCCTCAACACAGCAAAACACTTGGAAAATAAATCTGGATTACAGTGAGATTTTCTTGCACATACAACCTGCAACAATTATTACAAACCATGTTGATTTCTTTTACAGGGAAAAAGGTAAACATGCTCCATACAACATGCATCTTGTTCAACTCCCCCCTGTGCCATGTTCTCTGGACTGTACTACCGGGTTTAATTATTTACAACAAGAAGCATCTAACTTTCACTGTCTTCTAGTTAGTATGTTCAATTTTTAAGCCATGTATTTTGTTTTTCACTACATTCTCAGCTTCCAATGATTATTTAGCAAATTCTTTCAACACCTCACTGCGCCAAATATTAGGGAAAAAGTAAATTTTTATGACAAAAGTGAACTTGGAAAAAAAAGATCATAATTTGGGGACACACAAATTAACCATTTAAAGATGGGCATGGAAGTGCATGCCTGTGATCCCAGCCCTTGGGACCCTGAGGCAGGAGGACCATTTCAGTTCAAGGCCAGCCTCAACTGCATAGCAAAACCCTGTCTCAAAAAGAACAAAAAAGAAAGATTAATTATTCAGTAATTGACTTGGGACACAGATATATTTTACTTTATTCATTTGCAAACTCTTTATTACACACTAACTTCAAAGAAAAGCAGAATTTCCTATGAATAGCAATCTTTTTTCTGGTTTTGGCTGGGCAGCTGGCATAACTGAACCGCGGTCCCCCATGCCCGCCTAAGCTTGTGCTTTAGACTGCTGAGCTATCTCACCAGCACCGACACATGGTAATCTTTATGGTCTAGAAAAATAGTAAGTGTGATTAAATATGGTGGTGCACAACTGTTACCCCAGCACTCAGAAGGTTGAGACTGGAGGAGGACAAAAGCAAGTTCAGGGCCAGTCCGGGCTACTAGTGAGTTCGAGGCCATCCTGGAACACACGGTGAGGCCTTTTCTCAAAAATAAAACCAAAAAAAAAAACTGACCTAGCACATAGGAGATGCCGTTTATATGCCAAGAGCAGACTTCTTTGGGATGTAAAGAGATTCACCTCTCACCAGGGTGCTCATTACTGTCTTTTAGAGCTTCAAATCAAAGAACTTAGGGAGTTTTCTATCAATCTTAAGCAACAAAAACCTTTGAAAGGGACTGGGGAGATAGCTCAGTAGAATAAGCGCTTGCCTGGCAACAGCAGGGTCCCAAGTTCAATCCCCGGTACCGCAAAAAAAAAAAAAAAAAAAAAAACTTTGAAAATCTATACATCTTTGCTATCCTTGGTGGAAGGCTGGAATAGAATAGAATTCAAAGTGTTAGTAAATACACTTTGAATTAAAGTACATGTAACTACAGGAAAAAGGATGCTACAAGATAACAGAATAGTAGTACAGGAGAAACTCATCAGGTAAGAACCACACAGTCCTTAAAGAATACACAAGGCAGGGAGCCAGGGCGATGGCTCAGCAGAATAAGCACTTTCCTGGCAAGTGCAAGGGCCTGAGTTCAATTCCTGATTCTGCCAAAAAAAAAAAAAAAAAAATTTGCCTGGCATGGTGGCGCATGCCTGTAATCCCAGCACTTAGGAGGCTGAGGCAGGAAGATTGTTGTGAGCTCAAGACCAGCTTGAGCTACAAAGTAAACTTAAGGCCCTCCTGAACTGCATAGTGAGACCCTGTCTCAAAAAGACGTTAAAAAAAAAAAATACACAAGGCAAAATGAATTGGGTGAAACTACTCTTCCACACAAAGTAGATATGGACAAGGCTTGTGACAAGGGATCGCTGTATTCTTTTAGTTCTGGTTACATCACACCTGGCACAGGATCAGATCCTCCACACACACTGAAGGAATAAAGAAAGCACCCAGGGTAGCACAGATGCCCACAAGCTGGGCTGAGAGTAGCTGCCTCTGAAATAAGGTCTCCTTATCTTAACATGAGAGTTTGAGGATGGTGTTGTCGTTTGCTTGTTTTGTTTTTTAACTAGGCACAGAGAACCACCTTACTTACCTAAGGTGACATGTAAGAATGGGCACTTAAAGTTTAGTCTTGGGGCTACCACTTAGTAACCAGATGGCTTTGGGGAAATGACCCCACCTGCCCTTGCCTTGATCCTGTACCCATCCAATTCATACTGTCAGTAAAGAAGCAGGAAAAGTAACAGCTAAAAAGCACTTAGGACCATGCCAGGTACACAGAAGACACTCAAATATTTTAATAACTATTTGGACTAGGGATGTGCTCAGTGGCAGGGTGCTTGCTTAGAATGCACAAGGCCTGGGTTCAACCACCAGCACCACAAACACAAAAAGCAAAAAGCCAGAAAGAGTAGTTATTATTCCAGCCCATTCCTCAGCTTCTCAGCCCATACATGTATGAAAGCAGGGCCTTCTCCGCTAACCTACTTGCTGACAGGAGAAAGCCTGTGCCCACAGAACATACAGCCCCAGGGCCCCTTTGCTCGGGCCTACTTTTCCTTCATTCATCAGAAACAAGACTCATGAATGTCCTGACTGCGCCTGGGACGTGCTTTCCACCTCGGTCCAAGGGCTGAGCTGGGAAGCCACTCCCCTCTGCAAAGTGGGCCTTTTGTCTCAGGGAGGTTGCCCTCCCTGTGCAGGGTCGAAGGCAGCTTTCTTTTGTCTTCTGTTTAAATATGAAACAACAATCTACGGTACATAAATCTAAGGCATGGGCTTTTTTTTTTTTTAAAAAGTCACTGTGTGGAATCTGCCGTAGCAGACACAGCAGAGTCGCGGCACTTGCAGTGTGTCCCCGAGTGGCTGAGACAGTCAGCTCCGCTCCTGCACTGAGTCACCAGTGGGATGGAGGAGGTGGCCCCCGGGGGCATCCCACAACAGAGGCAGCGTTGCTAAGCCACTCACTCTGATAGAGACAGCAATTTTCTTTCTGCTCCACCAGGATTTTGAGGGGGCTTTGAGGGGTATGGGGAAGTAAAAGTTGGTAATACAGGGCCACGGGGCCAAGCTGAAGATGTCTAACAGCCACGGTGGCGGTGCATTCACCTTCTCAGCCTTACTGATTTCACCCTACTCCGGAGGCGGGGGCTGAAGCAATGAATAAAAGATGAAAACCTCTACCTCAGATTTACAGCTTAGTGAAAAGGCAATAAGTGAACAAATAACTAGTCAGGGGACTTAGAATACCTGACAACCAAGAAATCAAATAACCAATGCTGTCAAATCTGTAGGGGGAAGGAGCATGGGTTCTACTCTGTCAGCAGTTGTGTAAACTAGTGCAACCCCTATGGAAATCAGTACAGAGTCCTCAAAACCCTAAAAGTACAGATCCCATTTGACCCAAATGGGTTACCTTCTAGGAACCTTCCCAAAACAGAGACATCCTACTACAGAGATACCTGCATATCTATGTTTATGGCTATACAGCTCACATAGCTAAATCTTCAAAACAGCCTACATGCCCGTGAAGAGACGAATGGATGAGGAAAATGTGGCATTTATACACCGTGGAGATCCTACTCTGCCATAAAGAAGGATAAATGTGAGTCCTCTGGGGACTCACAGGTGCACCTTGAGAGCAAAATGTTAACTGAGACACCCAGGCTTAAGGGAGAAACCCAAAACAGAAATAAAGAGCAAAGGAAAAGGTAGTTATAGGAAGTAAGGACATCTTTTTCAACTATGAAGGATCAAGGGAAAGACAGGGAGAAAGGAGATGAAAAAGAACTGAGATGTGATGTGCCCGTGTACCAGTTCCACAAGAATAGAACCACTATGTACTAATAAAAAATAAAAACTGAAAAAAAAACCTCAAGTGTCAGGCAGTGAGACAAGGAATGCAAAAAGAGTGTAAATCTGGGACAAGGAAATCAGTAAAGAATTGGAGCCCCACTGAGAGCCCCCCCCCGGGGGGGGCAGGAGCTGCAGAACACAGGATGGTGCACTAGCCTGCACCCAAAGGGCAGGCAAGGCAGGAGGAAGGCCACAGAGGGCCACCCTAGGCAACTTCCTAAGACCGGCTCTCATAATAAGTAAAACTAGAAGGTCCAGTGGTACCAGAAAGGGGGAAGATAGGGCATTTGGAAAAGGCCCCACTGCAGTGGGGAAGAGGAAGGGCATTTGGAAAAGGCCCCACTGCAGTGGGGAAGAGGAAGGCCATGAGGACACTGCTGGCCCAGGAGGGCTCATCTGCAGGAGCCAATAAATAACCTGCACTGTCCAAACCAGTGACAGTCGGGATTTGCATCTCTTGCTTCTTAAAAAAGAAAACCACCGTCCACAGCCTTCCTCATATCAAATCAAGCCAGATAAAAAGAATGTGAGTATTTTGTTCCTACAGTGAACTAAAAGTATGGGTAGATTGTACTTCAGGTACAATATTTCCATTCTTAGAGAGTTGTTTTTTTTTGTTTTTGTTTTTGTTTTTTGCGGAACCAGGGATTGAACTCAGGTCCTTGCACTTGCCAGGGAAGCGTTTATTCCACGGAGCCATCTCCCGGGCCCAATATTTCCATTCTTAAATTTAACTCTATTTAATGCAATAAATGATTTTATGAAATATATTTTGTCAGTCCTTACTCCGAAAAGTGTCTCCATGTTAAAGAGAAAAAACAAAAAATGGGGCCCAAAATGACATGCAAATCTATGGCTCTACATGACAATGTTTTTATATGGAAACTTATGAAATTCTAGCATAATAAAATTACAGCTACTTTCCTCTTCTTTTTTATTCTGGATCTCCTCACCACCCACTGGGTCTGCAGGAGATCTGCTATCACTCAATGTAGATCTTTAGGTGAGCAAGGGAAGTCTTACTTTCACAGTCAGGAAGGCGTCTGTGCCTTCTGGCTCAATGGCACATACACTTGAGACCTTTGGGTTTTGCACTTGCCAGAGAAGTACTTATATTCCACTGAGCCATCTCCCCAGCCCCTTGCTTACAAACTCTGGATCTCAAGACCTAAACAATAAACAAGTCATGTATCCACGGTAACAGCGGCCTAACTTTTCAATGCACAGAATGGTAATTACATTTCCTCCTTTCTTTCATTCCTCACTGTTTCCCTTTGACCTTAGAGTCAGGCCTGACCGGGGGACTAATGAGCAAAAGTGTGTTAGACTTCGACATGGGACTTCAAATTGTCTAATCTGTCCTTTTCTGGGAAGGAAACATTTCCTTCACTGTGGTTCAGTGCTGTCCTAAATCAGAAGAGCCAAAGTACAGGATTTAATTATCTGAGTTTAGCAAGGATAATGCTCCCATCCTCTCAGCACACGATATTCAAAATGAGTTTTTGTGGTTTTCTTGTTTGTCTCTACCATAGTGGGGATTGAACCAGCAGCTCATACCGAGCTACACCTTCAGCCCTACTCTACTCTAGAGGCTACATTGTCCACGCTGGACTGGAACTGGCTCTCATCCTGCCTCAGCCTCCCAAGTAGCTGAATTACAAGTATGCACCGTGCCCTGTGCCCCACCCCACCCCCATGGAAGCATCTTGTCTACAAACTCTTCTTTCCCTCTACTTCATCCCCATAGCCAAGATCTAGTGCTTGGAAAAGGGAGAAACTCTTAAAATCATAAAGAGAGTGAAGTAAGTTGGAAAGGAGCAAGGGACCAAAAGTCACAGAAAAATGAAATTTAAAGCTCCTGCATTCTGATCTCTCAACTCATTTTTCAGAACTTTCTAGTTTTTCACAAAGATCTGCTCCAAGTGAGAAAACTTCAAGCTCCTGATAAACCTTCTAAAAGCCTGTCCTTCTGTTCCCTTTCTAAACCTACAGTTGCAACACAGCTCCATAAATACAGAGCATCGTATCTTTTATATCTCTTAATACTTTTTTAAGGCCTCACTATGCATTTCAGGCTGGTCTTGAACTCATTATGTAGCCAAGGCCAGCCTTGAACTCACAGAATTCATGCCTTAACCTCCTGGGTGCAGGGATGACAGATGTGCTCCACCACACTTGGCTTACTTTACTAATACTTTCCCCCTTCAATCCATTGCATCATTCAAAGAGGAATTTCTAGAGTGTCTCCAAGTCTTCCCATCGTATCAGCTGTCATTTGTTTCTGGTAAAATCCACTATTCACCATTCAGCTGCAGCCTCTTCCTGGTTCCCTGCAAGTCACGACACAGGAATGCATCCGATCAGTGGACACAGCCATTGGTGGCCCAGCAAACACAGGACATAGGGAGACCCTGCCATCCAAGAGAGACTATTTATTGATGGCAGGGAGCACTTGCTCTTTCCCAGGGTACAGGGACTGGGTGTGGTTCTAAAGCCCCTGAGAGCCCTTCTGGGCCACAGGAGAACAGGTTTGACAAAGGCCTCATCTCAGAGGCTCTAGCATCTGACCACTTCTGCCTAGAAAAAAGGCAACCTCAAAAATAGACCAGCCTAACATCTGCATCACTTCAGCTCTGTGTTTCAGCAAGTTGTTGCCTTGGCCTCAGGCAATTTAACACAGGTCTATCATTCACAAACATCATTGAGTCCTGAATAGTAACTGGAGGGACATATGGACATGTGGGGACACAACGTACTCAGCACCACTTGTAAAGACGATGCAGATACTAAAAAAGAAGGTGTGCCAGACATTGAAAAAAATCCAATTCTTGAAAAAGATAACAACGTTGGATAGAAACATACATGAGACTTTGCAGCCTACAGACCATTCCACACTCACTGCCTCATTTAATCCCATGAGCACCCTGGGAGGTAGACAGGGGTCCATTTACAAATAGAAAAACTGGACCAGAAGGTTGAGGGTTTGTGGCTCAGGGGTCCAGCCACAGGCTATCACATCTAATGCTCTGGCTTCAACCCTCAGCACTGCAAGAAGAAAAAGCGAAAAAATAAAAACCAGAAGCAGATTTCAGAAAACTGACCCAGAGCAGTGGTACTGGAATTCCCACACAGTGAATGGCCAAGGGAGGCTTCCAGCCCAGAGCCTCTAACTCCGGAATCCTCAGTAACCCGGGGCTGCAGCAGGTCAGATCTTCCTCCTCCAGTGGGATCCTTGCTGGGGCTATTTAGGAACCCAGGAAGGACCACTTCAGAGACTTAAATATAAAGGTGTGGTCCATCTTGACTGTGAGACCTAAACCATTCTTCACAGCTCACCGGATCACTGCTCCAGTTAGTCACTGCTCCCTGCTAATGGATGTTTGCAGAACACACTACATGGGGTCAAGTTTTGAAAACTGAAGGGTCATAAAGGTTCCAAGTGAGGCCCTGGCCATGAGCTACGCCAGTGATGTTCCATGAGATTAATTTTCTCCACTCAGACCA
>PVKA01019439.1:0-42070 GCA_004027165.1 Ctenomys sociabilis | reverse complement strand
TTTTTTTTCCACTACAAAATGCTCCTTCATTTATATCCCCTTTTTAGTTTACTTTTGTCAGAGATGTGTATTCTATTGCCATTCATATATTGTAGGTGCATGAATTCAGCAGAGTAATTGAAAGGTATAACATAACTGAATGGAAAGCAAGAATTTAAGGATTAAACAACAAAGAGAAGGCAAGGACAAAATCTAGGAACATGGTAGTGGCAAAACCATACGTTTATATACACAATACAGTTAAGGCCATGATCCCGAGAATTTCCATCAGGTTTTTGAAACTAGCAGTTAATTGGTAGATTCCCACACTGACTAAGTATATATGCTGATACCTGTGAGCTAAGCAACTGCACTGAAGATAGCAATGTAGCAATGTGTAATACTAGGGCCATGCTTGGAATCCCTGTCATACTGATCTTCTAAAAATGTACTGCTTTTAATGCCATATCAATTACTGCTATATTCTCTCTCAAGGAAGCGTTTGTTTACAACACAGGAGTGCATGCTCTGATGAAATCATGGGACTCTCATGTGCCTTTTGGTGGTGGCGGTGCGGAACGTCTCCGAGTAGCACCCTTGTCGCAAGCAAGATGTGTGTGCCCTTTTCTGCCCTGCATATCTCGCAGGTCATGAGTTCAAAGATATGGAAATATTTTGTTTGCACAGCAGTGAAAACAAGTGGATGGATGATCTTTACATCAAGCTTTTCCTTTTTTGGACAAGTACATTTGGGAGGTTGTGTGTGCTGTGCTAGGGATTGGACCCAGAGCCTTTGCACTGAAGTACCTCTCCCCACCTTTCTCCTCCTGAGACAGGGTCTCACTAAGTTGTTACATTGCTTAGGAGGGGCTTGAGCGTGCAGCCCTCCTGCTTCAGCCTTTTTCATGGCTGGGATGACAGGCATGGGTCATCATCCCTGGGATACAGTGGTGTTTCTCCTCTACTTTTTTTTCTGAGTTCCTTGACTTTAAATTTGATGTCACAACACCTACCTTTGCCCCAGGCTCTGGACCCTACTGCTTGATCGTGAAACCTCTTACTGTGTCCTCCTGGCTGAGTGACATTGGAAATTCTAGGCCCTCATTTTGTCATCTGCAAAATGGGGTCACCAGTGGTACATTATCTCACGGTAGTGTCATGAAGGTAATGAATGAACTCATGGATTTAAACTGATGAGAGCCAGGTGCTGCCCACAGTAGGTGTTCAATAAGTGTCAGCTCTTAGATTTGTAAGCGGGTGCTATGGTATGTGGTGTACAGGAAGAGCTCAATGGGTTCTTTTAACTTGGAGAGCAAATTTCATCCTGTGGGATCCAGGAGATACAACTCTTCATGGAATTGGTGCATGCTCTAGAGATGGGTCCGAGAAGATCCCAGGGCCCAACACATAGTAGGTGGCCAGCTGATTGACAGATCGCTCTATGCCACGGAAACATCACCTGCTGGGTTTTGAAAAGCCTATGACAGAAAATTCTGTGAAGCAGGTGGCTTATTAAGGTATTTGCCTGCCCAGGTAGGCCCTACTCTGTATAAAAGTCAAATTTTTATAATTTTAAATATTCTTTATTGATTTAATTTACTTATTTAATTAGTTTTTTATACTTTTAATTTTCATACTTTATAATTTGTTTTTACGCTCTATATTACTGACTAGCTGGCTGAGCTCCCTGTTGCGCTCCCGGCCTCTAGCATGGCCGCGCAGAGCTCCGGAGATCACAATATACATTTAATATTCATTACATTCCCAAGTTGAGTCCACGGTTGGCAGGGAGTGTCTGTCCTAGGGAGATGTGCCTTCTAAAGGGACGCAGTTCCTCCACACTGCCTCTTCTGCTTCTCTTCTGAGCCCAATCCACAGCACGCACGGTCTGCTGCACAGAAGATCTATGGTGGGGCCTGCTATTGGGTAAGTGGAGGTATTCTCCACCTGGGCTCCTCCCCCCCCATGTCCTTCAGTTCTTCCTGCCTCCTGGATCAGGAAGAAATCCTGAGTAGAGCAGGCACCTCCTATTTCTTCCTCACCATTTAAATGATGCCTGTGCCTCAGTCATTGCACTATTCCCATTCAGTACCAGCATCGGTTGTCCATTGATCCTCTTCTTAGTAATTGGTGACAAATGTTAATCAGGTTCCTGTAATCAATACCTGTGCTCCTGCCACCACTGTGCCATTGCTGGGTGGAGCTTCTCAGGGTCTGGAGAGCGTCCCCTAATGTTGCTGGTCCTGCTGCTGTTCATGTCCTTCCTTCTGTGGATGCCCCTACCAGGGTCCTGTGTAGTGTCCACCTGCCTTTCTCACTTGTCTGCCCCTCATGACAGATCATATCCACCAGAGCTTGCAGACCGCTTGGCTGGGAGCACCCTGCCCCCTGTGGGACCCTTCTGTGCACTGCCATGAAGGAGGTTGTGAAGTGGTGCAAGTGGCTGTTGTGAACAGTTGTAGAGGCCTCCTAAATACTAGGACTGAAGTTAGCGAGACAGGTGAGCAGCACTCAGAGCAACCTGCTGGAGCAGGAGACCAGGCCTCCCTGTGTGTAGTGTGAGCCCCATTATGGAGAGCAGTTCAGTAGCAATGGCTACAGCTGGTCTTTCAGAAGAGCCTGCCCTGGGTATGTGCAGATGAACAAAAGGAAACAAGGACCCTGGAGCAGCTTCCAGTCTAAGGCCAAAGAAGGGCCACACACCTCATGGGGACAGTTCCAGAAATTGTGAGTGCAAACTGGGGTCTGAAGCAGTGAAGCAGGGCAATGGATTAGTGATGAAGAGTGGAAAGAAAAGTTTCCTAAGAAGGGAACAGTTACGGAGGGAGAGATAAGGATGGAGGAGGGCAAGAGGGGGAATGGAAGGGGCAGGAAGAAGGGGAAGGGGGAAATGGGTAGCAAAGGATGGAGGGGAGGAGGGAGAGGACTGGAACCTCAGGGAGGACGTTGGCATCTCCTTGGTTTATAAACAGAGAAATGGAGGCTAATAGAGACAAAGATATGTCAGAGGCATAGCCAGGACTTGGACTCTGTTTTGGGTGGTGTGATTGGTTGCTCAGATTTGGGTAGGTTTGGAGTGTTGCACCCCCAAGGGATAATATTTTGGAAGTTGGGTTCTTAATGTGGTAGTGCTGGGAATGGGCATGGGGCTTTTCAGAGCTGGGACCTGACCAGGGGGCCTTAAGTTGTCAAGGGTGCTGCCCTTAGCAGAAATCGATGTTACTCCCATGAGACCTTGGGTAAGTCATTACAGAAGAGAGGGCCTGCTCCGCCCCCCACCCCCACATTCTGGGCTTCTGTCATACTGTGTCACCTCTTCCTCCTGCACTCCACCTTTCTGTTCCACCTTGGTGCTGCTCACCTTGATGTGAAGTAGACAGGAGGGTCCTTGCAGAGCTTGAACTGTGCTTTCAGATCTCCACTGTGTGATCTGAATAAATCTCTTTATAAAGTAACCAGGTTTAGGTACTTTTTTATAGTGGCACAAGATAGTGGGTGACTTAAATTATTTCTCATCATTCTGGAGGCTGGAAGTCCAAGATCTGGGTGCCAGAAAGATTGGTGTCCTCCGAAGCCTGTCTCCTTAGCTAGGAGGCTCTTCTGGAACATTCTTCTTGCATTCTCAGGTGCTTATCTGTGGGCTTGTGTTTCTGTGTCTAATCTTATTTTCTGCAAGGGCACTGTCAGACCCATGGGCTCCAAGGCCAGCCTACAGCACTACTTCGTCATAGTCTCCTCTGCCTTCAGGTACTGGAGTTCAGGAGTTCCCCACCATGGAAGTATGCATTTTTTCAGAGGAGGAATACAATTCAGCTTACCACAGAGGCCTTCCCAGAGGGACAGTTAAGTTAGTCTACGGAAGCAGGAGAGGGATCCTGGGCTTCGGGGCTGAGCTGGGGACAAGGTATAAGAGCTGTGGGACCCCCAGAGAGGGACTCAGAATGAAAGTCTGTAGCAACTGATAGAAGCAAGGGTGTTTGCAGCTTGTCAGGGTGAATGTAGACAGACATACTTCAAGGTCAAAAAGCCAGATCAGATCTGAGGGTGAGCTGGGCTGAGGTGTAGTTCTTGGGGATGCCAGGACCTGGTCAAGACCCACCTCTAAGCTTTGCTTCAGTCATATCTTTATTTATTTATTTGGTACAGGGTCTCACTATGCATAGCTTGTATGCATAGTGATCTTCCTGCCTCAGCCTCCCCAGCACTGGAATTACAGGTGTGCATTAGCACACCTGGTTCCAAGTTCAGCATGGCATGTGGTACCAGGAATCGAACTCAGAACCTTGTGCTTGCCTGGCAGGCACTTAGACTGCTGAGCTATCCCTCTAACCCCTTCAACTGTATGTTGCTCATAATTACCATCTAGGTCCATCCCTGTGCTTCGTTGCTTAGTTACTGTGTAGCTCAGGGAGCTCTGCTTAGTGGAAAGGTCTGTGACGGTAGGGATGCTTTCTGCTTCTGCTGTCCGTCATAGTGGCCGGACACTACTTGTGTGTGAGTACTACGCTCTGAAAATGTTTCGTGTTCAGAGAGCTGGCTTCTAATTTAATTTTTAGTAAGTTTATATTATTGCATTTATTTATTTTCACTCAGAAGTTTTCTTTAAGTGGACACACAAACATTGTCCTTCTTGTCTTCTTACTTTTAGATTGTTTGCATAGAAGGAAGCATGCAATATTTAACTTCATGGGACTGGCTTATTTGCTTAACTTGAGGGTTCTCCAGCTCTATCTGTTTTCATGTAGCCAGTGACTTGGTTTTTTCTTTACAGCTGAATAATATTGCATTGAATACACACGCACACACACCCACACACACACACACACCCCTCATGACTTCCACATTGGACATAGTTCATCGAGACCTAGACAGGGACCCCTTCCTCGAAACTGGTTGCTCAATCCATGAGGAAGGATTTGGCATCTCCGTGAACCAGGGCTGCGGGCAAGACTTCTGGAAGGTGAATTGCTTGGGCAGAGGGACTTGGCCACATCCATGTGACGTGGAGGCTGAAGGGAAGCAGTGTTTGTAGATATTCTCTCCAGTTTCTTGTTTTGAGCAAAAATCAAAGCCTTTATCCACTCAACGAACATTTCCTGAGTAGCTATTTTATTTTTTTAATTTTTTTTTATGTTTTTGGTGGAACCCAGTATTGAACTCAGGCCCTTGCGCTTGCCGGGGAAGTGCTTATTCCACTGAGCCATCTCTCTGGCCTTGAGTAGCTGTTTTGTACCTTCAGTCTCACATTGCCCCTGGCAGGATAATTCTTATCACCTCATTATTATGTTAAGTGAGTGGCAGCCATGTGCTAGCTGCACACACTTTATATTTGTTAATTTACTAGCCTGCTGATCCTTTAGGAAATCCTGGCTTTTACTTTACCACAGAGGAAAGTGGATTTCGGAGAGACTGAGGGGCGCTAGCCTAGTGATGTGGACTGCATGCTTGTGGACTCCAGCTTCATAGAAAGAGACCTGCCTGGGAGGTAGGGCTTTGGGGAGGTGCTGGGTTAGATGTGGTCACGGGGGGCATTGTGCACCTAGAGACTTTGGAAACTCCCACTAGTGAAGCTGTGCAGGTGGGGCTGTCGCTCACTTTTCTGCAATCTTCCACCAGATTCTGAGAATGAGGTTTGCAGAGGGGAGCAGTGTCTGCCGTGTCTAGGCAAACTCTTGAGTGTCAAGTTGTGCATGTATTTACCATGTACTTACTGAGCTCTAGGTCTCATGGTCTTGTTGAGATGTAGATGTGGATATGAGTAGTGGCCTTATAAGAAAAAGAAGAGCTATGAGATGCCATGAGGACAGGACCAGGCAGGAGGTCCTCACCAAGAACCTTCCCACACAGGGACACCTTATCTTGGACTTCTAGCCTTCATGTGGAGAGAAATAATTGTTGTGTAAACCCAACCTGTTGTGTAGTCTTCTGTGACAGCAGTCCAAGCTCAGACACGCAGATGCTGCAAGCACAGGTCTCTTTTGTGATCTCTCTTTGGAGAAAGGGTGCAGGGAAGGAGCATGGGTTGGGTAGTTCCATGGAGGACCAAAGAAGACTGAGTTTCTCTTGTGGTTCTGGATATGCTGCACCTACAAGACCAGCTTGTGGGTTGTTAGCACAAAGCTTCCAGAGGGATTTAATTTGAGCAAAAGCCAGGGAGGAAGCCAGTGGCCACAGTATCTAGCCAGAAGGGCCAGGATGTCCTGATGCAGCCGAGGACCCACATCTGCTCTGCTGCTGGGTCGTGAAATTCACACTGGGGCAGAAAGGCCAGCAGCATAGTGCTTGGGAGGCGAGAGTGGCAGAGTTGGTCCCATTTCCCACTTGTGCTTGCTTCGCTCACCCTGGCCCCCTGGCAGCCACACCAGTTCCATCTTAGACCAGCAATCCATTCTGATAGCAAGCTGCCCATTAAGGGGCTGCTTCTACCCTAGGCAAAGTCGTGTGAGGTGCAGGAGTTAAGGTAGCAAACTTCAGGTTTATAAGAGAAAACTGCCTTGGGGGAAGTTGCAACAACTTTTGATTTCAAAGGCAGTTGTGTTTTCTCCTTAGCTGCTTCAGTAGGGTGAAGACAGCTTAGGCAAGAGGAAATGCCACCTGAAGCCTCTCCCCTCCCTCCTCCCTGCAGGCTTCCACACATTATGAGAATAAGGTTCACAGAAGTAAACACAGCGAAGGCCCCTAGGGGGCTGTTGTCTAGACACATGCTTCTGCCAAGTCTAGAAACTTCTAACTAACAAATTATTGAGGTGTTTATCATACATATACACTGAGCTCCGATTACTGTGGCAGGGCTGGAATATAGGCAGAGACAGAGTAGATAATGATGTGAATCAGATATACTAAGGGCAAGAAGCCAGAGGATGAGAGGGAGAGAGAGAGAGAGAAGAGAGAGAGAGAGAGAGAGAGAGAGAGAGAGAGAGAGAGAGAGACAGACAGACAGACAGACAGACAGACAGACACAGACAGACAGGCAGACAGAAGAGACAGAGAGATAGAGACAGATAGAGGAAAGACAGAGACAGAGACAGAAAGGAGAGAAAGAGAGAAACATGGCTAGGGACCAGAGATGAAGACTTGCAGGAAGTGGAAGGTATATATGTACAGCTCTGGAAGGTATTTTCAGGAGACATATTCATTGGCCTGGACCTTAAAGTTAAAGGTAGAGGGGCAAGAAAGATGAAAATGAGCAATCAGGAGTTTCACCAACCATGGCAGGTAAATAGATTGTGTATGACACTGAAAGCCATAGTGAACCACTGAAGGTTTTTTTTTTAAGCAAGAGAGTGTTTGTTCTGATTTGAATTTTTACAAAATTGCTCTGCTTGTGGGGTTAGAGAATGGGTTAGATGCGAAAAAGAACAGATGCATGCAGAATACTAAGACTGTTGTATAAAGGTCGTGACCTGGAGTGATTTAGGGGACTGAAATGAGGATGGGGAAAGGGATACATTTGAGGAACAAAGGCAGACTGTGAAAGACTTCACAAGGGAGAAGGCAGTCTGCACACTGACTTCTGGCACAGTGGACTGGGTGAACATGGTCCCTATAGGGGTGCAGGGTGTACAGAAGGCTGAGTAGGTGCATGAGGAGGAGATGGATTCTTTTGGGGACATGTTGGGACATCACAGGGAATGGCTGCCCATGGGCAGTTGGACTTAGAAGTTGGAAGCCCATCAGAGGGCCAGCAGGGCTGCTGGAGGAAAGGAAACTGAGAAAGGAAGGGCAGGTTCATGTCTACTGTCAGACGGGCATGTTCACTGGTGTCTTTTCATTTCACATTCACAGTTCAACCCCATTTAACTGAGGAGGAAGCAGGCACCCCAAAAGGCTAAGGATCATGCCCCACTGGGAAGTATCCAAGATGAGATTTGAACCAAGTTCTGTGTGTGTGGTCTTGTGTGTGTGTTGAGTATGTGTTATCACCACAGACAGCGCTGTCATCTTCCTTCATGTGCCAGCCAGTGTTTGAAAATATCATCATTACCTTTGCCAACTTGGCATATCTTGTTGGCTGAATTCTGCAGGACATCTAGCTTTGCCTGCCCCTAAGTACTGGAACTGGGGACTCAAACCAGCACTCTCTTGGGAGGTGGGGAAACAGAGGGAAAATAACGCCATCAAAAGTGATGGATACTCGATTTAGAACATTCTTTTTGCACCCTGCCATATGGGTAGCGACGGTGGCCGTGAACACAGATCTTAGTGAAATCATATTTCTACTGGAGAGGAAGAGATCACAAAAGAATCCTGCTCAAGTCTGCTCAGTTCTCTGCAGACTTGCAGTGTTATCTGAGGTAAGGACAGCCTTGTGAAGGGGTTTCCTTCTGATCCTGCCAGCAGTCTCTTTGCCCTGGAGAAAAATCTTCCAACAAGAGAGGAAGAGCTGGAAGAGAGGGGAAGAAATAAATAGGTGAGAGTGTCCACCCGGTCTTATTTCTAAGTACACTTGGCCACTGATGCATGGTCTGGTGGAGTCTGTTAAAAGATTTTGTGAAACAGCAGAGCAGGGCAACAGCCTCCGAGATTCCCGAGGCCATCACCTTATTAAAAGTTACGTTTTGATCCTTGGAAGCAGACCCTCTGTGTGTGTGTGAAAAGGAAACGAATCCTGGTGTGAAAGTCTGTTCCACTGAATTTATTCTGAAAGATGCCCTTGTCCACTGGACCAAAGCCTCATGAAAATCCAAAGATGTCACGCAGGAGCCAATTGTCAGGGCTTCAGTTTGCCAAGACCCTGTCAGTCATGAGCAGCAGGTAGCAGCTTGCCAGGCTGAAGCTGAGCCAGGAGGAAACTGCAGATCTCTGGACATTTCTGAGACAAGGTCCAGCGAGCACTGGGAATATAGACAAGACCAGAGCCCATGGATCCAGGTTCTTAATCAGATCCAAAGCAAAAGAGACAATCACTCCTTTGGCTGGAGGAATTCCAGGAGCTTTGATTTCATCCTTATTTGACTGACAGATTTCTTTTGTTGTTGTTGTTGCTGTGCCAGGAATCAAATATGGACCTTGTGCTTGCCAGGAAGGTGCTTATGTGTTGAGTTATCTCCCCAGCCCTTGACTGACATTCAGGAATGGACTGTATCCTCCACTGTGAGCAGGCCCATGCTCATATCCCTTTGGGTGCCTCTTAGCAAATTTGTTCCTTCTAGTTGGGACTACACATCCTCATCTGCTGGATTGTACCCGAGTGCCAATTCCTTGGGACTAGCAGCACGGTAATTGTGGGCCCATACCTGGGGTGCTGTGCCTTCTCCAAGACAGGTGCACCCCCAAGCTCAGGCAGTAGTTGACTAGGCTTGTACTGTGGTACCTTGCCACTGCAGGTGCACTGGGAATGGTTGGATGTGGTTAGATTGTGGGTGACTCCCCTCATCTACACTGCCACATGCTCTTGTCATAGGAAAGAACATGGTTCGAAGTTGACTTAGCAGTATGGCTTTAACCTACCACCATGCTAGGGGGCTTATGGCTCAAATTTTGAAGTCTCCCCAAAGCTCTGTGCTAATGAGGGCGGGCTTTTGGGGATGACTGGATGGATCATGGGCGTGTGATGCTGCATTACCCCCACTGCTTGGTTAGCGTGGTTCTCTGGGTAGCACCGACCACTAGGACTGTATCCCAGATGGACTAAAAGGGAAAAGGGGGCCTGCTGTTTGCCCGGCTATGGACCATTTCTCCTCTGCCACGTTGCCCTGCCTTGGAGCCAGGACTGAAATCTCTGCAAACTGTGAGCTAAAATAAACCTCCCTCCTTCACCTTGTGCCTGTCTGATCTTTTGTCCCAGCAAGGAGAAAGTAAGACAGAGGTGACCCCAAGAGGGGCATAATTCACTGAAGGGAAAGAATCCCAGAATGATGTAAGACCTCTTAAATGCTCTGTTGTACTCCGTCAGGGCTGCATGACCTCTCTGCGCTTGAGTGGAAGGGTGAGGCTCACAAGTAGTCCATACTGCCTATTGTGGTCTCAGGGAGACTGGAAAAAAGGAGAACCTCAGTTGCTCGCCCTGTGGATTGGGCTTGCAACAGGGCCAACCATGCAGGGCGGTGAGAAGGAAGTGCCTGCTGGTACCCACTCAGCTCCTGACCTTAGGGCAGGGCAGATGAACGCCATCTCCTTTACGAAGTGTTGCAACTGTTCGGTGTAGAATAAATCATAGGAATTTCTCTACCCAGAAGCAAGGCCAACTGGAAGAGACCAGATATGGAGATTTGGTCCTTGAGGTCAAAAGAGAATACCAGAGCATTTTAGCCTGAGGCAGTTCTTTATGGTTTTCCTGCCTGCTTAGCTGGTGCCTGTTGTTGCGTACCAGGGATCAATGTGCACATATCAGTTTTTAATCAAGAAGTACTTATTGAACACCTACTATGTTCCAGACACTCACGAGAGCCCTGAGAGCACAATAATGAAAGCCAACACCATAATTTCTCAGGGCTTGTATTTGGGGTCAGGACATAAAGGTGACACAAGCAGACTCCCTGTAGATAGTATCAGTGTAGTGAGCTTTTCTTCCATTGCCTTTTTTTCTTCTCAAGGTAACCCTGGGAATGAAGAAAATCTTATCACCTCCATCAGAAAGATAAGGAAGGTGGGGCTTTCTAAGTGCACTTGCTCAGCTGAGGGCCTCCCAGCCTCAGTGCTGTCTCCTTTGATTTCCTCCCCTGCCACACAACTTCTTGTGGGAAGGAGGGAAATGGGACTGACAGGAGAGAGGGTTTTCAAAATAAGGGTTTGTAAATCAACCTTAAGAAGTTTCATGAATTACAAAGGGGGAAGATAGCTCACTCAGTTCCTTTCCTGTTCATTTTTGCCTTTAAATTCCCACCGCACCCTTTCTCTGAGTGGTTCAAAGTACTTGAACTTCTTGTATTGCCAGGCAAATATTTATCCTTGTGGATAAGGCAATGCCGGAGTCATCCATGTGCGCTTATCCAGGGAAGTCCTTCTTCCCTGGGGAGTCATCACTGCCCAATAGTCTAAAAGGCTCTTTGCCGCTTCAATTAATCCAGGGGCTATGGTGCAAACTGCATTGGGACCAGGCAGGCATCCTAGGGAGCGAAGAGGGGGGACAGAATGAATATGGGGGAACCCAGGTGGACCTGCATCCTGTAAGGGTGGCCAATGTGCATCTCTCAGCGTCCTCAATTTTGTCCAAGCTTTTCCTTTTCAAAGCAAAATAGTGCAGTATTTGTGTATAACATTTTGATTTTTCTATTTTAGCTCAGATTCAACAAAACCGAACAAAACCAGCAGTGCAGACCAAGGTAAACACAGCTGCGGGCCATTTTGGACCAGAGGCTATTTTTAATCTCTGGGTTAGGGAGGTGGTTGGCTGCAGGACAGTGGCAGCTGCTTTTCACTACACTCCTGCTCTCTGCCGGGCACACAGCAGTACTCCGTATTCTCCACAGGAAGGGGATTCAGTGAGCTGAGCTATACACTCAGGGGTGACGGATGGGAGCCTTCACCCTCTACAGACTCACCAGTACCTTGCGGGCTCTGCAGTGTGAGTTCATGCAGTGGGCAGTGTCCCGGCACGGTGTTGAGTGCTCGGTGCAAACAGAGCTCATTGCTTTGTGGGGGCCGCAGCTTCAGAGCTCCAGGCCCAGCCCTTCCTTTTCACATTGGAGGAGGCAAAGTCCCAAGGAGGTGGAGGGAGTTGCCCTGTGGGCGTATCCAGGTATGGTGGGATGCAGAACTTGTCTTCAAGCTTTGAGGTCACTGTCTTAATAATAGCCCCAAATGCCTGTTCTTTCTGTGTGGTTTCTCTCACCGGAGCATTCAGTGTCAGAACTGTGAAAATCAAACTACGTACTAGTTATGTGTTGTGTGTGTACAGATGTCGTATGCACGCCCACGTAAGTGGAAGCCTTCTTGCGGTGTTATGTGTTTTTTAAAAAAATGGGGGGGGGCAGCGAGACAGCTCAGCAGGCTATGGTGTCTGCTTAGGCAAGCTTACACAAGCACGCCGGGACCACGGTTCGATTCTAGCACCACATGCCATGCCAGCCCCACTCTCAGGGTAGGCTGAGACAGCCACAAAAAAATATGAATAAATAAAAACAGTAAAAATGAATAAATAAAAATAAAGATTGATTCACTTCCGGTATTGGTTTGAAAAAGGAATGGATCTCTTGAGAGGAAAACAGACTGGTCTGGAAGCCCTAGGAGACCAGTGTTCTGTCTGTTTGTCTGTCTGTCTGTCTGCCTGTCTATTTTGCTTGGTGAGCAGGCCATGAGTGAGGATAAGCCCCAAGGTGATAGGAATTCAGGGTAGGGGAGCAGCACCATGTGAGTGGAGGCCAGAAGCTGAGAAAAGAGGGTGTTGATTTGGGGTGCGGGGTGGACACCATGCAGACTGGCTGTGGAATGAACAGCACCTGGCAATCCTGTTATGAGTGATATGGGGACGTGGGTCTGTGCCTGAATGGGCTCTCCAAGTCTTTGTTTTGTATGAATTCTCTCTGGAGCAAAGAGATGGATTTCTTTAGAAGCGGGATTTGGTTTTAATTTTGGCAAATAGCTTTTAAGACAACTTTGAACTAGTGGTTAATATTTTAAAATTGGGGGCCTTTGCATTAAAGTCTGACTTTATGTTTTGTTTGCAACACATGAAGGCTGGGATGACATCGGTCCACATTAGCTGGCTGCAGCTCACTGTTCTAGCTGGTTGCGGTCTCTTGGGCTTGCAGGGCCTCTGTAGTTCATCAGATTTGCTTGCTCTCTGTGGTCACCCGTGGCTCATTTTGCTTGTTGAGGTGGCTCCCAAGGCTTCGATAGGCCACCAAGCTTGCTGCTGACACAGGGTGCATCTGGCCACCAGGTTTGCAATCTCAGTTTCAGACCTGTTCTGGACCCGAGCAGGAGACATTCTCCCTGGAGCTCATTTTCACTTCCGTCAGTGCAGCTTGGCATTGAGGCCCTGGGGCCCACTTGCCGCACACAGGAGCTGGTTTTCTGGAACAAAGTAAGTCCTGCTGGGATCTGGCCACCCAAGACCTGTGGCCTCTATACCTGCATTGGCTGGAGTGTCTACACGTGGAGGTGTCTGTGTGTATGGGTATGTGTTTGCAGGTTGGTGCCTGTGTGTATTGGTGGGTAACAGATGCCTGTACGTGGATGGATGTGTGCTTGTATAAGTGAACGTGTGTGTAAGTGTGTATGTACGGACATGATGTCAGCATGTGTATGCATGCCTCTGGGCACATTGGACTGGTTACAGCTCTCTGGGTGAGTGTGTCTTTGTACATATGTACGTGTATGAGTGTGTATGGGCGGATCTCTGTGTATATGAGTGTGTAGCTATGTGTTGCATGTGTTTGGGAGTGGGTGTTTGGGTGTAGGGATGTGTGTTTAGATGATGTGGCTCTGTATCTCATCAGTGTGCATGTGTATGGCCATGGGTGTGTGGGTAATGGGTGTGTGCTTGTGTTTGTGTGTGTACAGCATGTGAGTGTGTGTGCCCCACATCACTGTCTCCTGGCTTCTTCCATCGCTTCCCCCCACTAGGTAGTTGCTTCTGCAGGAGGAGCCCTGCTCGCATGTCTGAAGAAGCGGCTTCTTGCAATCTTGGACCCTAGAGCCGGGTGTCCTCCTTCCTGAGGGCCACTGTGTAGAGGGAATCCTGGCATTCTACCTGATGTATAGCTCTTGTTCTCCACTGCAACATTCTGAATCTGGAGCGTCCTCCTAGGGAGGGGAGAACTCAGCAGTGGGCACCACCAGAGCCCTGTCCCTTCCACCACCACCACCCTCTGACAGAAAGTGTTTTTAAAGGAAACCTTGGCTTTAAATTGATTTTAAAGCAAGCACAGACCTATTTGTTTGTTGCTGCTTGCAGCGTGGGCCGCATGACATTCTGGCGGTGAGCAAACAGTGTTCTAATTGATTCCACTCCTGGGTAATGAGAGTGGAGTGATTCTGCCTTAGCCTCCCTTCGTGCTGATCCTGCGGACAAACCAGAAGCAACAAGCTTGCTGCTAACTCAGGGTGCATCTGGGAGATAGTAATCCCTGGGCCACGCAGCACTCTCCTCCTTGTCCCTTTGTCTTCCTGGAGTACCTGTCCTGCCCTGTGACTCCCTGCTGCTTCTGTTACCAGAATTTTTGTCCCCTCAAGGATTTTTTTTTTTTTTTTTTTTTTTTGCCCTGCTTCTTTGTGCAAAATTCAGACTAGAAAGTTTTGTTTTGTTTTGTTTTGTTTTTTTTAAAAACATATTTGGTACCAGGTCTCGATGTGCAGCTTGTAGTGATCCTCCTGTTTTTAGCTTCCCCAGTGCTGGGATTATAGGCATGCGCCCAGTCTCAGTGGCAAGCTCAGCTCACCTGGGGCTGGGCCCAGCACAGCATGTGGCACCAGGATCGAACCTTGATCCCTGAGCTTGCCCAAGCAAGCACTTAGTCTGCTGAGTTAGCTTGCCAGCCCTCTAGAGACTATGTTTAAGTAGTTAAGCTGTTGGAATTTCCAGTAAGTACAGTGAGCCAGTGTTAGGACTGAACAGAATTTGGATTTTTCAGGATGGGGAGTTGCCTGCTATCCAGTGACAAGTCTCTCAGCGTTTACTAAGGATGCTTAGGTGTGACTGTATTTTTACTAAACGGTAACTGACAGGCTCTGCTCTTCCACTGAAACTTCCTAGCAAAGGAGAAAAAAATGCATTTTTGTTTTACTCAGATAACAAGTGCCTCAAGGACAGTGTGGATTATGGCCAATGCGGGCAGACCAGGCCCTGTATGCAGGCTTCGGGCTGCACCTTACACGGTCATCTCACTTGATCTTGATCCTAAGCAGGCTGGTCCTGTTGCCATCCCAGCTACAAGTCCAAACACCAAGGCTCTTGCATCTGGCTATAAATCTCCTGGGCATCTTCCCAGAAGAGTTAAAGGCGACCTCTCACAGTGATACATACATAGTCAGGTTTACAGTGACACCACTCTCAATTCTTAAATCTTAGAAATGACCTGTGTGTCTTATCAACCAATGCTGGTTAAAGGACATATGCTATTATGGACCATGGAGCACTATTCTGCCATAAAGAAGGATAAACGAGTTATTTATAGGAAAATAAGTGTACGCCAAGAGCATAATGCTAGGTAAAATAAAATAGATGCACATGTTTCAGTAGCTCATGGTTTCTTTTATTTGAGCAATGAAAAGTACGAATAATTTTAAAAGCAAGCTAGAAGATAGAAGATGGAAGAGTAGATTTGTAGGGCTGGGGATGGGATCTACGAATACAGGAAGATGCTCAGGAGGACAGGGAAGGGGAAGCAAAAAGTGCCAAAATGTTGCCCACATAAATGTATTCACCGTGTATGCAAATATATGCTAATTTTAAGAAATAGGGGAAAAAAGAGATAAAGGCACAGAGTGGAGCGGTCAGATCGCCTCTCTTAGGCCTGCAGTGGGAAGGGGTGGGGCCTGGACCTGAGTCGGGTGACATACTTGCCTGTGTGCTCCGCTGTCCAGACAGCCCTGAGGCATTTGATTAGCCTGGATCCTGTGCACGCTTGTGCTTTGCTCTCCGGCAGCTAAAGCCTCAGCAGGGCCTGGATGCTAGAGTTCATGAAGAGCAGTCCAAGTGTGTGACACTTCTGATCAGCCTCTGTGTGGTGATGTTAATACCAGGAGTGTTTATTCAGGGCTCACGATCCCCTGGACCATGCCAAGTGCTCTCTGTACACTTGGACTTTGGCCCTCCTCCCCACCCTCGGCAGTGGCTGCTAAAGTCACTTACCAGGTTCCTGCTGTCAGGATCCAACCTCAGCTTGGTACTGTAGGACAGAATCTGTGCAGTGCTCCCTAGGATCTTCTCTGGTTCCCCTGGGTGCAGCTTCCTCCCCTGCTGCACACCTCAGTCGTCTCCATCTGCTCCAGCCCCAGGAGGCTCCTTGCTGTTGATTTAAAGTACTGTCTGATTTCCTTCCAGCCTTGGTACACCCCTCTTTCTGCCTCTTTCCTCCTTTGTTGCTCATTGGCTTTCCACTGCTGTGACAATATGTTTGAGGTAAACACTTTCAAAGAAGGGAGGGTTTACTTGGGCTCACAGGTGAAGATTTTGAAGGTTTGCTGTGTTGCTTTTGAGCCTGTTGCAAGGTAGCACATCATGGGGGAGGCCCATGATTGAGCAATGTTGCTCACCTCTGAGCGGCAGGGAAGGCGCTGGAGTCAGAGGCAGTCTTTGAATGATCTGGCCTCCTTCTGTGGGATCTGCCTTCTCAGGGGTGTGCCACCTCTCAGTTGTGTCAACCTGTAGCCTTCAACCCACGGGCCTTGGGGAAAACTTCAGCTTCAAACGTTAGTGTCTCTCCTCGCTGCATGCCACAGCTTAAGACCCAGCACAGATGTCGCCCCAGTTCTTCATGCTCTGTGGAAAAAAGCACTGGTTGCTTTTGTCTTGGAGCAGTGTCTTACCCCAGGTAGTTAACAGCTCTCTGAATTAGAGCTGATGGCATGCATTTCTCACTGAGATTTGCAAGTGGTTTATCTCTATCTCCTCAGGACCTCTGGGGATGATTAGCCTTTGATCGGTGCCCAGGAAGCCTTTGTTCAGACAATGAGTGGCTGAAGCACGTGCCCAGCCTGGAGGGCAGCAGGGCACTGAACACATAAGGCAAACTTTTTCATGGAAGGTTTCTTGCCTTTCTGTTCTTTCTTCTATCTCTTGTTACCTTCCGCCTTCAAGTAGCAGTTAATGGAAGGCAGAATAACTACTAGGAGTCGGCACAGACATACAACCAACAGGAGCTTCCCAGCTTTCTGGACCACACTGTCTGCCCCACAGCTCCTCAGCTGTGCTGGGGAGGTTGAGCAGACTGAGTGACAGAGTTCCAAAGCAAAACAGTGGGAGACGCCTGGCAGGCAGGGTGACCTCACTCTAGAGGAGTGTTCTCATGACCAGGACTGAAAGATGGCATTTGGGTGTCTCTTTTCACAAAGTTAGCTTAGGACTCTGCTCTTTTATCTGAATCTAGACCTTGAAGGAAGTATAACTGTGTGATGTCATACCTAGTGTCCGCTTCAATTCACTGCTAGTCTGTAGGTGTCACCCTACAGGAAGGTAACAGTGACAAGGACTTATGTTTTGGAGTCAGCTGTGTCCATCAGCAAATATGGTCTTCTCTAAGTTTCTGAGCCTCATGGGTCCTTGGTTTTTGTCTTCTTTGAGCAGAAACCACCTTACTTGCCTGGGAGAGCTGTAACAGGCAGGTTGCGTGAAAACTCAGTGTGTCTCTGGCACATGATAGGGACTCTGCACAAATGTTGGCTACCTTGTCTTCTGAAGGCTTTGCTACAAAATCTCAGCCTTTCAGCTGAAAGGCAGAAATATCAAACTGTAAAAGTCAGTGGAGCCCAGGGAGCCCGTGTGTCTCCAGAATTCTAGGAAGTCTTTGAAAAGTGAGAGACGTTTAAAGTCTGTGGAATTTGTCGTCTCTAACCGTCTCAGTATTCTTTTTAAGAGACAGCGAGGAAAAATTTGACATTTCGTTTTCACACCTGTAATGTGACAAGTCTAATGCAAGCGTGGCACTCAAAGGTGGTTATGACGTCAGGGGATAGGGTGGAGAGGACCCCAAAAGGAGGGCTGCCCCACGAGGCAGGTGGATTTGAAGCTCCAAGACAGAAGTGTCTCAGGAATGTTCTGGGCTCAGGAGAAGGAAGTGCTGAGATTCTCCATGAGGAGAAAGAAGTTGGATGGCCCTGACCCATGTGGGTGTGCTTGCTCCTCGCCACCAGCCCGTGCATTACACACCTACTTGGGTGTGCTGTAGGGCACTGAAATGTTGCGTCAAGCTGCTGCTGCCTGCTTCCTGGTCTTCCACTCCTTTTAGCCTTGTTCCTAGACAAGATCTCTCTGCACAGGGCCCAGAATATCGCTGTTCTGTCCAGGCCAACTTTGCTATACTTCAGCTCCAAAATAGCCGTGTTCTTTATTTACTTACTTACTGCTAAGGTCTGGTGATCTTTCACCTCTAACCACCTGGGAGTGGGGTCTGCCGTGACCTAACCCATTTCTGGGTGGATCTATCTATCTATCTATCATCTATCTATCTATCTATCTATCTATCTATCTATCTATCTATCTATCTCTCAATCCACCCAGGAATGGGCTGATTCATGGCAGATACATATACAGGATAGCGTGGATAATTGTACTACTGATTTCTTCTGGTCTATTCAAAGGAGCAGAGAATGTTTAAATTTTTCTTTTGATTTTCTTCCAATTTTGCATGTTTATGTCTGATAATTTAAACCAATTAGAAGATAATGTTATGTAATCCAACAATATTATTTTGTTTGAGTGAAATTCTGTGTCGTTTATAATGTTTTCCTTTTTTTTCCTTTACCATTTTGTATTCCCTTAAAAAAAATAAACGGAAATGTTCCTTCCTGTCCCATCCCCCCGCCTTGGGTTCCGAACAACACATGACGCTGAAAGCCCCTAATTCAGCTTAGCTATGAGTGTGACTCCCCCATAGGTGAAATGCTCTCTCAAGACAGGCCGTATCTTATTGATCCTTCTTTAGTCTAGTGCCGAGCAAGCTCTCTGGCATGCAGCAAAGGCTGGATGGATGCAGCTGAATTCGGACACTGCAGAGTCTTTTTACTTTTGAAAACAAGTTGGGTTGAAATGCTGCTGGCTGTCTGGAAAATTAGGTATGTCCTGAGTTCAGAGGTCAGGGATGCATCCTCTTAAATTACCCTATGGAACTCTCTGGATGGATAAATCTTGGAGTATCTGGGTGACCCCGGGCTGTCGCACTGTCATTCTAAAAGGCTTAATCCTGATGCCTGTTTCATTGGATTAAGAATTACGTAGCAGGTTAGCATAGCAGGCTCCTGTGGGAACCTGGGTGGGTCCTGGAAGGGTGGCTGTGGGAGGGCTGCCTCGGGTCCTGGCCTCTTCCTCCCTAGTATGCCCTTGCTGTCTTCTTGACATCTGTCCCTGGGCAATTGGAAGCGTTGCCCTGCTGCTTCCTTCCCCATGAGGCCTTGGAGCTGATCTTGGCTAAAACTTCAGGTGAATGCAGTCTCCCCTCCTTTGCCAGGTATTGTGTCTCCAGGCAGAGCAAGTTTGCTGCTGATGGAGCCTTTTTGTGGGTTTTCTCGTGGTTCCTTCTGGGACGGGAGGAGCCCCTCTCTACGTGTTGGCGCTGAGCTCTAGGCCGCAGGCCTGAGGCAGGTGCTTCGGCTGTCAGGTCTGGGTATGGGGTGAGTGATGGGGCAAGTGAGGCTCAGAGCTGCCACCTGGACTCGAGCCAGTGAGGATGAGAGAAGGTGCAGTCGCTGCGTCTCAGCTTGGGACTTCGCAGGTCGTGCCTGGGCACCTGCTGTGACTGGGTCCTCACTTAACAGGTTTGGAACCTCCTTAGCTAAGCATGGTCCTTCTTTTTATTGTCTATGGAGTGGAGAAAAAGCAGGAGCTAAAAGCACCATCTCAGAGACTTGGAGGCTGAGGGTGGGAGCACCTGAGATCAAACTCAGGCCTTCTGTGCTTAACAAGGCCTTTCTTGGGCTGGGGAGATAGCTTGGCAGTCTAAGTGCCAGTCTGGCAAGTGCCAGGATCAGGGTTTGATACCTGGTACTGCATACTGTGTCAAGCCTGGCACCAGGTGTCGTGGCACAACCCTGCAATCCCAGCACTGGGGAAGCTGAGACAGGAAGATCACTATGGTGAGTCTGAGCTGTGTAGTGAGACCCTGCATCAAATAAATGAGTGAGTGAATGAATGAATGATTTTTTTTTTAAAGTCTTTTCTCTTGCAGTGCCAGTCGTAGTGTGAGCTGGAAACTGTCCTGCATAGATCCTGGATTCCAATTTGGACTGTCCTGGCACACACTTTGTGGTCTCTGGCAAGTTGCTCAGTCTCTTTGTACTGCAGTCTCCACTTATATGTAGAAAGTGATAACAGCGTCAACCTTCTTCGATGCTTACATCTTTAAATTTGCAATCAAATAATGTAATATGTACAGAGTGCCACGAACAGGGACTGCTGACAGCAAGCAGTGCAAGAACTCGCTATCTGATTAGCATCATTGTTGACATAATTTGTTTAGTTTTATTTTGCAAAGAGAATAAAAAATGGTAAAGAAAATTAGAAATGATTCAAAATTTCACTAAATAAAATAACAGGAATTCAACAATGGTTGTTGCATTGCATACTGTTCACTTCAAATTGTTTAGATTACCAGATACAAGCAGGCAAAATTGGTAAAAATAAAAACGCTATAAGAAATTAAAAAGGAGAAAAAAATAATTTAAGCATTAACTGCTCCTTTTTTTTCAGTACTGTGGATCAAACTCGGAACCTTATGCTTGCCAGGCAGGCACTTATGCCACTGAGCTGCATCCCCAGCCCTTGCTCCTTTCAATAGACCAGAAATCAGTCGTGGAATTATCCAGGCTGTCCTACATATATTCATTATTCATAAATTTCTCTTTTCTTTTTCTTCCCCTCCCCTCCCCTCCCCTCCCTTCCCCTCCCCTTCTCTTTCTTCCCCTTCTCTTCTTCCTCTCTGCCTCTGTCTGTCTCTGTCTCTCTGTCTGTCTGTCTCTGTCTCTGTCTCTCTCTCTGTCTCTCTCTCTCTCTCTCTCTCCACTCCCCCACTGCTGGTAAGCAGCTGTAGGGACTGGGGGTTCGATCCCGGGGCCTGCCATGCTGGCTCTGCCCTGGGGCCTGCTGAAACAGTGATTGAGACTGGTGGCGCGCACCTGTAATCCCAGCACTTGGGAAGCTGTAAACAGGAGGATCACTACAAGTCCGATCTAGTAGTGAGACTCTGAACCCCCTGTAGACAGACCCCTTTCCTAAAATACAGAAAAAAAAATAAGAAAAAAGTGGATCAATTCATGGTGAGAGGCAAAAAGAGGAGGAGAAGGGAGCGTGGGACCTGACTTCCTCTTCAAGATCTTGCCGCAGAAGGCCCACACTCTTCCTACTAGACTGCGTCTCCTGAGGTTCCAGCCCCACTGCTGGCCCATGGGGGTCAGTTCTTCAGCTCTCCCCCCTCAGAGTATGCTCGAGATCTGAACCATGCACTGTGCTTGTGCCAGGGGGGCTGCTGCAGCTCCGTGGCATCAACTTACCCAGTGAGTGGGGTGGAGCGAGACATGGGACCCAGGTGTGACAGCTTTGGGGTTAGGCGCTGTCCCCCAAGACAGATTAGTCCACTGAACCATCAGGAAAAACTAATTATTGCTTCTAATCATCTTAATATAATAAAACCTAGTTAAGTGCTGTGCTCTTTATTTCTGTGTCTTAATCAAACTGTCTACCTGAGGATGGATGTGTTCATGGTGCAGGTTCACTCCATTAGGAAAGAATTAGCTTACCTTTAAATAAAAGACTTTTCTACATTTCTTTATTAAAAAAATTACACACATATATATCAAATATATGTACAATTAGGATATATATATATATTCAAGTGGAGTAGCTGCAGCTCTATGGCACATATATATATATATGTATATATATATGTATATATATATATATATGTATATATATTCTGTATTATATATAGATATATAGAGAGATTTATCCATCAGTCAATTGATCACCCAAGAGCATTTTTTCCTCCCAGTTTTTACTTTCTATTAGCCTGCGTTTGCATTACATAAAGGTCACAGGGCTCACATGCGTTGTGCAGAGCAGGTAGCTGTCTATAACCCATCTCAATTCCTTTTTCACTCCTTTCCCTCCCTTTGCTTCTCTTCCACCCACCTCGGATTCTTTTCTCTCTCCTTACCTTGTATCTTCCATCTTTTATTTTGCCCAGAGCTTCTTAAAAACGCTGGATGCAGGGCCGAGGAGGAGATAGCTCAGATGCATGCGTGCCTGTCTGGCAGCGTGAGGTCCTGAGTTTGATCCCTAGTGCTCCCTCCCCCTCAAAAAAGTACTGGAAGGAGAGCTCTCCCTCCATGGCTGTGTTCATTGGGCCTGAAACAATTAGCTGGGAATCTGCATGTGTGACTTTAAGCTCCTGTTGCCCCTGTGCGGTCATCAACAGCCCCTTTCTTATTCTGTCAACAATAGGAATGTAAATTGGCTTACACTCTGTGATGGGCACTCTGGCCAGAACTCCGCATTTACGCTTTAGCTTTTATTCTAACAAGTAATTTCACAACTGTGCAAAGGCAGATGTGTAAAGGTGCTTATTGCAGCTGTGCTGCGGTAATGCACTACAAACCCACAAATCCATCGGGTTGGGGGGGGATCCCAAGAAATGTGCAGGCTGTGGGAGAATCTGTGTCGAGCTTCAGTGTGCCAGTAGGGTGGCTTCCTTGTCCCTTCTTGGGAGGTAAAATTATAAAATCAGAGCACGTGAAGTGTTGTTTTCTTTCATGGTACTCATAGATGTAGGTAAACACATACGTATGTTTAAAAGTGTTGTGGACGATCAGTAAGAAATCGGAAACTTTCATTGCTCAGTGGGATGGGTCATGTTGGAAGTCACGAGGGAGGGAATCGTCTTTAAGTATTTCCTTCTTGCTGCTGTGTGTGTGTGTTTTTTTTTTTTTTTTTAATAGAACGACTCACAGCCATAAATCCAGGTAAATATTTATTTGTTTATTAAATACCTAGATGTTGGGCATCCTTTATCTGAAAGGCTTGACAGCAGGAGCAGTTCAGCTTTTGAAACAAAGACTTGTGCAGTATATCTTGGGGATGGGGCCCAATCTGAGCAGAGGAGTCCTTTGTGTTTCAGATTCACCTCACACACACACAGCCTGCAGGGGACTTCATGCGGTGTTTTGAACATGCTTGTCTTTGGACCATGACTTGTCGAGTAAGGTCAGCCATGGAATTCTCTGCTTGTAGGGTCAGGTTAGCTTGTAAAGCTTTCGATGTGGGAACATTTTTGATTTCAGATTAAGGAGGCTCAACCAGAAAAAAAAAGTGCCCCTAGCGTATCTGATATCATGTTGACCTTCTCAGTCTTGCATGTGTCAGCCACACTAGCTCTGTGAACCAGGGCAGCCTCCCTGGAGGGTCCATCTCCAGGGAAGCCTGCCTGCCCCAGATGGAAGTGCGACCACGCCTGACCTCGGGGCCTGGCTTCACGCTGGTTGCCTTTGGCCCTGGGTTCTCTGCCCTCACATTCTTTCAGCAAGAGGGAGAGCCTCTTTCTCTTACAGCCTCCTCAAGTGCTGAGGTTGCTCTTATTGACTGCTATCAGATTAACTCCAAGAGTAAAGTTGACAAGACCATGGTACCCATTTTTTTTTTGGTGGAACCCAGGATTGAACTCAGACCCTTGCGCTTGCCAGGGAAGCACTTATTCCACTGAGCCATCTCCCTGGCCCAAGATGGAGATTTTCTAAGAAGAATGAATTCTTCAAGCCTGCAACAGCAATCGTACCACAGCAGATATTGGGCTCAGGATCCCAGCATCAGATCTCTCTGGACTCTTCAGTCTGCCCTCCTGGCCCATGGGTGTGGGACTTACTGGCATTAGCCAAAGTGTGAAAGAAATCTCTCAGCTTTCCCGGCTGTCTAGAGAACACTGGTGAATGCAACTGTGACTGGGCTCGTTCCGGTGCATTCATTTCCTAGCAGGAACTTCTGGAGGACTGCAGCATTGGGCTGGCCGAGGCTAACTTCACAGGTGGACTGTGGCACTGCCTGGGGTTGGATCCACCCAAGGGATTGTGGGACTCAGGCTGGGAGGGATCCTTACACCTGAATGAGGGCCTTATGGGAAATAAAACCAGTGGGGGATGGAAGGAAAGAAAACAAATCAAAGTGTCAAAGAAAAGTCCATCACTGAAGCTGTTACCCTACCCTTCCACAGAGGAGGCAAC
Source organism: Ctenomys sociabilis (assembly GCA_004027165.1). NCBI lineage: Eukaryota > Metazoa > Chordata > Mammalia > Rodentia > Ctenomyidae > Ctenomys > Ctenomys sociabilis. The sequence continues at coordinate 18,286 of PVKA01019439.1, read as the reverse complement.
AGGCTCAGAGAGGTTAAGTGGCTTCACCGAGGTCACACAAGAAGTTGAAGACTGAGCAGGATCCCAGCCCGGGTATATCTGCTCCTAGAGTCCATCTTCTTTCCTTTGTGCCTTGTCTGTTAAGGTTTGTGTCTAGTAGCCACCCCCCAAAGCCTCATACAGTCATCGTGTGGCTTCTAGACTTTGTGATAAATTCATGATCCATTGCTGGGCTTATGGATGTGAGTGCTATACCTGTGTGTGGTGGGTATCCTGAGCACAATGTAAGGAGCGGGAGGAGGCCTGCTGGCTGCCTCAGCCACCGCTCCTCCTCTTGCTCTTTGCTGTTTTCGGCTGCTATGAGTGGTTGTTCCCTGCCGTGTGCCGCTCTGCCTTGGAGCCAGCCTAGTATGGACTGATGCCTCCACATCCAGTGAGCTAAATAAACCCCTCCTTCCTTTACTTTGAGAGTTGGGGATTCTGTCCCACTGATGAGAGAAGAGTAACTGAGTCACCTCACTTATTCATCTTGCCAGCCAGCCAGTCAACCCTTGGTACCTGCTTGTCATTGACAGGCACAGATTGTGCCGGGCCAAGAGGAATCTGATCCACCTAACCTTGGAAATGTGCCTGGAAGGAGAACATTTTTAGTGCTGCATTCCACACTTTAACTATTCTGAACCAAATCTGCTTCGCTCGCACCCCTCCGTGCAGGCAGACTCCAGCCCTGATTGGCCCTCAGAGATGAATGCAGATTCTTTCTCCACCACCTAACTTGTTTGTAGTTCATGCCATGAAGCGTGGCTGAGAAGCAGGGGGATAAAAACCACCATAGCTACACACTCACCCACTGCTGTGTACCACTGGGAGCACTGCTGAAGACGGATGGACAGCACCTGTGTGCTGCGCTGGCGTGGCATCCCAGCGAGTTGTGGATTTGTGGCCTGGCATCACCAAAGGAGGTGATTGGTGCTGTTCACACTCACTTCATCGTGAGGCCCTGGGTGATTGGTGCTCCCTCTGTTCTTAGTGTGGGCGATGCATGTGTCCTAGGAGGGAAGCGGGTGCACAGGCGCGAACAGTTGTTTTGTGGATTTATTGTTTGTGCTCCTCCCTGGCTCCCCTGCCATCAAGCTCCTCTGTGAAAGCCAGGCCTGGGCTTACAGCTGCCATTGTGTGCCCCTGCAGCCATGCCTCCATGTGCCAGGCCCACCCTGTGAGCACGGCCCAGCCCAAGTCCTGCCCTGCCTTGTGCCACGAGGTAACCACCATCCTGGGGCCCTCCTCAGGCATTCAAAGTGGATCCCACTGCTTACAAGCCTGACCTGTTACAGCCAGCCTGCTCTGGTTCAGATCCAAGCTTGTCTTCTACAGGCTGTGTAACCTTCACCTCTGCCAGGGTTTCTGCATCAGCAGCATTTTCCCAGAGTAATCTGAGTTTATGATGTAAATCCCAGGGAGAGCTCCAAGGAAATGAGACCTAACTTGGTTGTGTAAGCCAGACCGGCAAAGAGGTGAGCAGAGAATTTGGCATAAGGGATCGAGATCCTACCTCTGTTGCCAACTTGTGTGACCCTAGGTAAGTTGTCTGTTTCTCTTACCTATACAACTGGGAAAAGAACAGTGTCTAGCTCATTCAAGGAGAGGCTGCATTAAGCAGGTAAAGCAAGCACTCAGTAAGTGGCTAATGGATTTGATTGTCTTTAATTACTATTATTAGTAACCTTTTTAATTATTATTACTAGTAACATTTCCAGTTACCATTGCTATTGACCTCTCCTGGATGAGAATGGTTTTAAGTATTACAATTAACTTGGAAATCATCAAATTGCTGTTGAATCAGCAAGATTTGTATGACATGACCTTTTTATTTTTTGTATTTTAGGGAAGGGTTTACAGGGTGCTCAAGGTCTCACTGCTAGATGGGACTCATAGTGATTCTCCTGTTCACAGCCTCCCAAGAGCTGGGATTACAAGCGCGTGTCACACACCCAGACTCAATTGCTGTCTCAATGCGCCCTGGGAGTGGAGCTGGCACGGCAGGCCTGGGGATGGAACCCTGGCCCTTGTACCTGCTTGCAGGTGCTTTAATCTGCTGAGCTATTTGGCTGGCCCTGTGTGACATAACCTTGAAGTAACTTTTGCTTTTGTCTTCTGCGGCCTCTGTATCTGCTCAGGGAGGTTGGCTCTCTTGCTGCCTTGGCTTTTTCTGGAAGGTTCCACAGACTTTCTGTTTAGCAATAGAAGATCCTAAAGCCTCTGCAGATTACAAGATTCAGTTGCACATCAGTGAATAAAATGTATAGACTTGTGAAACTTCCAGAACTTTAGCCTTGGTGTCTGGGGCTTGCTGCACACTGGGATAGTGGCTGTCTTCTCTCCATCTTCTCCTTCATATTGCTGACTACAGTTTCTGCCTTCTCTGGGGCAGAGAGGAGGTATGAAGTAGCAGAAAAGAGGGCAATTAATTGTTTGCATGACTGAGCTGTCCTGAGTGGGTTTCAGCAAGTATTAGGATTGGCAAATGTTTAAAGCAAGCCCTTGCCATACGTGATATCGTTTTCTCAGCTACTCTGGAGGCTGAGGCAGGAGGGTCACAAGTTTGAGGCCAATGTCAAACTGGAGTGCTGTGGCTATAGGCTCCCAGCATCGCTAAAGGAGGAGTCCCTTTGTGACTCCGTGTCACAGTAAAACAAAGGCTGGGCATATAGCTCAGCATTACCTAGGTTCACTTGTCAGTGGGGCTTGGGGTGGGGGAGAGGGAGACTCTGCTCATGGTGCCTTTGGATTGTCTCACACTCACCAACACCCTGAGTAGCTGCAGATCACCCAGAGCCCAGGGTCTCGACCTCCCCCCCACTCAATCGATCAACAGAATGTTTAGCGTTACACTTTTCCTTTATCATCTGAGAAAAGCTGCTTCAGAGCTATGCACAGTTGTCTTTCTCTTTTTTGGGTGATTGTATGGGGATACAAGTTTTCTTTTCACTCTGTTTCTGTCTGTCACTGTCTGTCTCTCTTTGTCTCTCTGTCTCTGACTCTGTCTTTGTTTCTCTCTCTGTCCCTTACTCCCCCCTCCCCTCCCCTCCCTCTCCCCCTACCCTCCCCTCTCTCCTCCCATCCCCTGGAGATTGAGCCTTGTATCTCTGTGCTGAGCTCACTCGGCAGCCCACTTACTTCTGCGGAAGAGCCCCACAAGGTCTCGAAGTCCCCAACAGCCATGCGCTGCTCTGTCTAACTTCTCGTTTTTCACGCATTTCCTCCGCCTTTGACTCTCCATTCCCAGAGACTCTATGCAGAGAAACAAACGCTGATTTGCCACCAAACCTGAATTTCCTGTGCAGTTTCTTAGCACCCCTTTTTTGGCCTGATGGAGTTCAGCGCTGTGGGCACGGTGGCAGATCATTTCCTACCAGTTGTCTCTTCGCCTTCTTTTTTTTTTTTTTTTCTTATGTGTTTCATATCAATTCTTTCTAGCTTGTGCTTAGATTTACCTCACGGTCAGATGTTGACTGTGTAGTTCAGAATTCAATTTATAAGAAAAATGTATTATGCTTGATTGGACTACGCTGTAAGCTCTCCACGTGCTCGCCGATGTCTCTGGTGTTTTGGGTTAGTTTAGAGCAAAACTGATTAAGGCAGTACGAGATGGAGTAAAGTCAGGTGCACTTTGTAGCTGCTTGAGGAGCCCATTGCTTGTTAGTGGCGATACTCGTCGAAAGCAAGCAGCTCAAATTATCAGGTTGTTTTTGTTAATTTTCTGGCTTCATTTAAAATTAATGCGATTTTATTAAACTCAAAGATCCAAACAGATTAAAATAAAATTGATTCATCTATTTTTGCAGACATGAGTATGCGAAACCAAACTACCAGTCTCATTGGCTTAATAGTTTAGAAATACTTTTCATAGATTTCAGTTCTCTGGGTAATAGCTTGTCTGTGTCGATGGTATCGGGTCTCTCTCTGGTCAAATGCTTTCGCTGCAGTTGGCATTTTCTTTCCCCACTTAATACAAAGAAAACCTAACCACCACCCCTCATTTTGTTACTTTCTGGGAGCTGTTGAGCCCATCTGTTTTGCTCCAGTGTCTCGCATCACGAGAATCCTGTGCTTTTCTTTATGTTTTGTGGGCTGCATACATATCTGAAGATGTCCCCGTCCATAAAGGATTCTTTTCAGTCTTGCGGTATGATTCTTTTCACCAATGTTATTAATCCCTTAACTCACTGCTGATTCTATGTGTACATGCGTCTGCTCCCTGCACCTTCTGACGTGGTCCAGAAAGGCTTTCATTTTCAGCCCAGTGCGAATCGCACATAGTTCTAGTTTTTATGCTTAGTACCATGAAAGGCTGGCTTCTCCACCTCCATCTTCACATCCTCTGTGTCGGTGCCCTTTGCCACTGAAAATCACTTTTCTGTTTTCCACCCCAGCTTTGGTAATCAAGGCGGCTTTAGATACATATTTTTTTTTCTGCTGTGCATAATATTTGCTTTCTAGTCACTGAAACCATTATGAAGTTCCAGCTACTCCCACTCCAGAAGAAAAAAAAAATCCTTTATGTTGAAAGAAAGGTCAAGGTGACAATAAAAATAAGATTCATATAGAATGTGCGGTAATTCAGATGCTGAGGTTTAATTTTTCTGCACTTGGAGCAAGATATTTTATAAATATTTCTTATTAAGATGAAGTAGACAGAAGATCTGCAGCATAAGTTGGGGTGCACAGAGATGGCTCGATAAGAGGAGCCTGTTTGTTCCAGATTTCTGTGAAGAAATGATGGCAGCTACTGAGTTTTTGGTTTTGTTTTGTTTTGTTACTGAACTCAGGAGCTATGCTTGCCAGACAGGCACTATCTCCCTGGCTACAATAGCCGATGTTTCAAGGGTACATAGAAGTTCTTCAGGTGAGGAGAAAGAGAATGTGTAGCATGGGTGGGAGTTGTGATCCAAGGAGTTTGGGCTTTCAGCCTTCTGGTTCTGAACCAGGCAGACAAAGGGAGGCAGAGGGAGGCTTGGAGAAGTCTTGTGCAAGACCGGTGTGGGCAGGAGACGCCCAGGTGACACAGGAACATCCCCTGTGACCAAGGTAGGTGTGGACCGGACCAGAGGCGAAGGCTGCTTCAGTCTTTGCAGAGAAGGTTGTGGCTAGGATGGGGCGGAGATGAGGTCCGTAAGGCTGATGTAGAAAAGGAACAGTCGGGAGAGTGGGGAGAGACAATAAGTACCCTGAAGACCTGCGAACGTAAGTTGTTGTCAGGCTTTGCGGGGGTAAGTGTCCCCCAAAGCCTCAAGCAGTCATGGGGTGGTTTCTGGAGTTTGTAACTGATTACTGTGGGTGGGATGAGACGCTGCACCTGCCCTGGGGCTGGTAATCTGCATTACAGTGTAAGCTGGGGAGCTAGCTAGCTGCTCGAGCTGCTGCTGCCGGTCCTCTGTGCTCTTCCTCTTGCCGCTGCCATGAGCTGCTGCTCTCTGCCCTGGAGCCAGCGGAGTATGGACTGAAGCCTCCAGTAACTGGGAGCTCAATAAACCTTTCCTTCCTTCATTTTGGGTGTCGGGTATTTGTCCCAGCAATGATAGAAGAGTAACTAAGACAGTTGTTAGCCCTCCAGAAGAGAAGCTTAATGGTATTATTACCCTATAACATAGGCGTTTGAGCTTAGCATCACTGTCTCTCTGAATATCAAATGCCTTAGACACAACATGGAACAGGTATTTTCCAGCAATCCTTGACATGCTAAACTTTAAATTCCTATACAATGTAAAAATAAAATAAAATAAAAATAATTATACATTTTTATACAGAAATTTAGAAATCTAACCATGTACAACATTGTAGCAGGACAGTCCTATGACATTTCCACGGATAACCCACTACTATTCTGGACTGTTGGACTATATTGGGTTATTTTGCTGAATTCACGCACCTACAATATTTGAGTGGCAATGGAACACCTGTTTTTTGTATATACAAAGTAGGATAGATATACAGCTACTTTCTCTTAGTTCAGTGAGAAGAAAGATGTATACAAAAAGTGTTTAGACAAGATATCATGTCTGCATCTTATATCTGAATAACTACTATGAAGGCAGTAATATGCAATGTATTCATTATTGCAACTGTACTAATCTGTTTTGAAACTGTCTCATTGCTATTTCTTTCTCAATAAAATTAATAATAATAATAATAAAATCCTAAAGAATGGGTCCTCCTGGATTTCTGTCTTGAGAAGTTAAATGGAAGGCAGTGACGTGGTGACAGTTCCTGAGTTGGGGAGACAAAAATGTGCCCAGATTGGGAGAAAAGACCAGAAAATGGGTATTACTATGTACAGGAGACAAACAGGTTGTAGATTTTCAAGTGACCTTCCAACATTTTAGGTGGTGAGCAGCATGTGCTTGTGAACATAGGTCTTGGCCCTAGACACTGGCTAGGGTTTGGAGTCCGACATTTAGGGCAGCTGGCAGCCACCTTCTCCAGCCTCAGTCTCTTCCTGCATGAAAAGAATACTTCAGTCCCAGCCATAAAGAGTTGTTAAGAAGAAAACAAAATGTGCTTCCAGTGTAATACAGAGGGAGAAAACAGTGGCTCACATCTCCGAGAGCATTACTGTGTCACTTTGCTTATTATACTGAAGTTATTTGTAACTGAAATTCTGGAGTCTTCAGTAGAACACAGAAGCCCTTTGCTTCTTCACTGTGTACCAATTAAACCTTCTTCTTGACTTCTGGGTGGGCCCCCCGAACAATGAGATCTTACTCGCTGCCAAGAACATTTTAGTACAAGCAGATCAAACAAACAGTAGCCTCTGAATGCGTGTTGTACAAAAGCTACAACCCGTAATTGGAAAGGTCACTCCCGTCAGCTTTTAAATTAATTTTCCCTTTTCTTTAATAATTCAGATTGAGTTCTTGATTATATGAAGTTATTCAAACATACGTCACACACCTGTTGCTTCAGCATATGCTGCCTGTTCTGTTCATGTTGTGTGTGTGTGTGTGTGTGTGTATGTGTGTATGAGGGGTTGCTCTCAGCACCGTGAATGGGAAGAAGGTGACTGTCAACGAACACAGATGCTCACAGGAGGACCCCAGCTTCTGACCGCGTCGAGAAGCAGCCAGCCAAATTATCCTCTTCTCCACACCTGCTACATTAAAAGCAATTCAAATATTGCTGGTTAAGGTCCAAACTTTGAGGCTGTTTAGAACATCACATAAAGTGTCAGTTTATCTGTTGGAAAAAAGGTAATTTTCCTTCCAGTGATTGTGTGGGAAAGTCACCTGATTTTCATGAAGTCTAGTGCAGTTTCACTAAAGCTCTCTAGGCTGAAGTGTCTGTATAGCTTTCCTAAGAAGAAAATCACTGTTTACCCGGACGATGGAGCTTACCAACAGTGTAAGTATTGTCCGAGTGTCAGATGTTCAAAAAGAGAGATGCACAGTGGTTGGGTCCTGATTCCATTCATCTTCCAAGTGTGTTTGGCCTGCTTGGGGACTAAAAAACAAAAACAAAAACCAAAACCAAGTGGGCTTATTGGCAGCTGCCCCTCAGGGCTAGTTTTCCTCACTTTGTCAGCCTTTAAACAACGCATGAATTTGCCTGCCTAATCCCTTCCTTGGGTCTGCTCTTTTAAAACAGAGATCTGCTGGCACAAGTACATGGCCATGAGGAAGAGGCTGGAATTATTTCAGAATAATCGAGCATCCATCGTGGAGTATCAGTTTTCTATGACAATTTAGAGAACATTTTTGCACATTAGGACAAGATATCCATGGAGGGTGGATTAGAAAATTCCTTGCATTTTTGTTTTTAAAATAAATATGAGGGCGGGGGAGATGGCTCAGTGGAATAAGTGCTTCCCTTGGAAGCTCAAGGGCCTGAGTTCAATCCCTGGTTCCACCAAAAAAAAAAATAAAATAAAATAAAAAATAAAAATAAATAAATATGAAACCTTAAAGAGCATCAGGCTGCCTGGGGGAGGAGTTGGACCCCTGCGTGTATTGTTCATTCTTCTGAAGCCAGCCAGGATGCTTAGTTTGAAAGGTTCCGAATGGAGTGCGTAAGTCATAGCTTAAATCTAGAAGCAACGCTAGAAGTTCTCAGCCAGAGCCCTGGAGTGAGAAGGACCGGAAAACCAACCTCCTGTCTGAAGCAAAAGAGAGAATTGCTAGGTTTACACATTTGGAAAGTCATAGATTAGATAGTTATATTTAAAAATGTCACCGTAACTCTGTGAATGTCTAAGAATAATCTTTGTGTATATCTCATATCTGTGTGTATGTATGTGTGTGTCATCAGGGGACATACACATTTCTCCTTCCCTGTTTTTGGGAAGGACTTCTCAAAGTGATAACAATGTCCATATTATGTTGACCAGTTTGGTAAAATTTGCTGATATTGTCATAGGACTTCATTAAGGGCTGGCCAAATAGCTCAAAGGATTAAAGAGCCTGCAAGCTGGCGCAGGGGCCAGTGGTTCAATCCCTGGGTCTGCCGTGGCCCCGCCCCAGGAGCACGCTGACATGGCAGTTGAGACTGGGCATGGGGGCGTGCCTGTAATCCCAGCTTTGGGAGGTTGTAAATAGGCAGATCGCTAGGAGTCTGATCTAGTAGTGAGACCCTGAACACCTTGTAGACCCTTCCTTAAAATACAGAAAGTAAAAAAAGAACTTCACTAAAAGGCCATCCTAAATTGGGGTTTCATGGGCCCCGTTTAGGTTATGCTCGTTTCTTACTTATCAACAACGTGGCCAAGCCCATGTTTTGTAGGGTCAGGGTCACTTTTTGAACTTTCTGGCTAGAGGGTGGTGACACTTGTTTTTTCCCAGAAGGAGATGAAATGATGATTATAAAGGATCTGGTCCCACCACAGTTTCTTGTTTTACTGATGAAAGAACCCAGGATAAAGGAGATTTTATTTTCTTCTCTTCCCATTTTTCCTCTCATGAGAAGATAATAATGAAAAAAACCTGAAATTGTCCAAACAAATTTCAGTGCCTAAATCCTACCTGTGTATCACGTGACTTAGCACCGAGTGAACGCTCTCAAGTGCAATCAGCTGCACCCGGAAGCAGGCTGCCGCCGAGACGGTGATGTCACACTTCCTGCTTCCAGTCCTTAGACCCGTCCTCCTTCTGGTTCCAGACCAGTTTTGCCTATTTGAATGGAATAGGCACTCATGGAATCCCAGCATCACATAGGAGGAATCACAAAGTACACAGGTTTTATCAGCCCTGTGGTTTTTGCTTAGTCTCTTCATGTGTATTTTGCACTTTTTAATCACCATGTAGTATTCCACTCTAGTAACATACTGAAAAAAAGTGTTTCCACTGTACTGATCAATGTTTCGGGTGACTCTGGGTTTTAGTTAGGATACACAGGGCTGCCATGAGCATTCTTAAACAATCTTCCAGGCCATATGGCTGTCTGTCTTGCTGAATTGACCCAAATGGAATTCTCCAGTTGTATGACTTACCTACTTTCAAATTTAGCTAATGTTAAAAAGTTATCTAGAATTTATTGCCAACCATTTAAATTCCTCCTGTCACAGTGAATTCAAACTGTATCATAGCTTTATTGGTAGCAGGTGTTGTCAGCTGAAGTAATTTCTAGTTTTATTTTTATTATATTTGTCTGTCCTATCCCTCCGTCCATGTGTACATCCATCCAGTCCCTCAGGGGTGCTGGAGATGGAACTTAGAGCTTCATACCTGTTAAACATGTGCTGTACCACTGAGCTACACCCTCAGGCCTTGATGAAGACTTTAATTTTCATTTCCCTGATAAATGAGATGAAAGAGCTTTCTTGTGTTCATTGGATACTGGGCTGTGCTCATTTATAGAGTTCAGCTTCATGTGCTTCACTTATTTTTAAATTGCTTTACTTTTTTGTCTTCTCATTAATTTATAGGTATTCTGTGTGTGTTCTGGAAAAGTCCCTCAGTGAGTATGTGTATTGAGTGTGTCCACACCAGCCTGTGCTGTAGTTTTTCACCCTTTCTCCACATCACCCCTGAGAACACTAATTTTAAAGTATTGCACAGTCTAGTTTATTAGTATTTTTATTTTTAAGTGTTTTGCTTATTCTTCAGAAACACTAAAACAACAAAACAGAATTTTTCTTAAAATTTTCTCCGTACATTTTTAATACTTAAATCTATAATCTATGAACTTTCAGTAAGGTGAACTTGGGGAGATCCTCTCTTTCTCTTCTTTCTTTCTTTCTGTTTTTTGTATTTGGAACTGGGGATTGAATTCAGGCCCTTGCACTTGCCAGGGAAGAGCTTATTCTACTGAGCCAACTCCCCAGCCCTTTCTTTTTTTTCCTTTCCTTTTTCTATTTTTAATTTTTTTTTATGTATTTAGTACGGGGCCTACAGGGTTTCACTACGAAGTTTGGACCTGTGGTGATCCTCCTGTTTCACAGCCTCCCCAGTGCTATGATTACAGACATGTGCAACATGCCTGGCCTCTGTCGTTGGCCCAGTGCACCCTGGGAGCAGGACTGGAGAGGCATGTAGGACTGGGAATCAAATCCTGACAAAGCACCTTTGTCTGCTGAGCTATCTTGCTGATCCTCAGGTAGATTTTTATTTATTTATTTATTTTTTGCATTTTTATTTTATAAAGAGAATACAAAAAACAGTAAAAAAAGAAAGAAAGAAATGCTGTAGAATTTCACTAAGCAAAATGATAGGAATTCATCAGTCATTATTATATTGCATATTGTTGTCCTTAGATTAGTTACTCAGATTACCAGATGTAAGCGTGTAAAATTAGCAAAAAAAATTATGAAAATTAAAAAGGAGAGAGAGAAAAAAATTTAGTATTAACTGCACCTTTTAATAGACCAGCAGAAATCAGCAGTACAATTATCCAAGCTATCCTATAGTATCCATACATATTTCTTTTTCCCTTCCTTCTTTCTTCTCCTTTCCCTTATCCTATTTCTTCCTTGCCTTTGAACAGATTCTTTTCCTGTGCTAGTATCCATTGTATCTTACAGACCCTTTTTACTCTTTCAGGTTCTTACACATGCAGGTTTTATTTCACTTATGAGTATGGTCTCTGTTGCATCCATTTACTTATAAAAGCCTTCAGTTGATTTTTTCATAGCTGAGTAATACTCCGCTGTGTAAAAACACCATACCTTTTTATCCATTCCTCACTTGTTGGGCATTTGGGTTATCTCTAAGCTTTAGATATATGAGTGCATACATATCACTATAGTAAGATATTTTCAGTTCTTCTGTGAAAATACTCAGAAGGGGAATAGCTGGGTCAAATGGGACCTCTAATCCTAGTTTTTTAGGAATCTCCACACTGATTTCCCTGGTGGCTGCACCAGTCTGCACTCCCACCAGCAGTGGGGAAGGGCTCCTTATCCCCAGCGCTTGTTATTGGTTGACTTCTTAATAACAGCCATGCTTTCCGGGGTGAGCTGGAATTCCAGTGTTGTTTTAATTTTCATTTCTCAAACGACCAAACATGTTGAACATTTTTGCTTATATTTATTTGCCATTTGTATTTCTACATCTGGGAAGTATGTATTCATCTCAGATGCCCATTTTTGGATGGAGTCTTTGAATTTTGGGGATCAGTTAATGCCTAGTTACTTGGTGCTTTTGTATGTCTATATCTAGTAATCTGTACAGCTACTTTAAAGATAACAATACGCAGTACAACTGCTTTGTTAGTTACATATCATCTTGATTTGAAATTAAAAAAAATAAATTCTTTATATGTTCTTGGGTTGGCCAGATAGCTCAGCAGACTAAGTGCCTGCTTTGCCAGGTGCAGCGACTGGGATTCCATCCCTGGATCAATATGCTGTGCTGGCCCAGCCCCCAGGGTGCACTGAGACAGGCATTAAGACTGGGCATGGTGGCGCAAGCCTATAATCCCAGCGTTTGGGGGACTGGAAACAGGAGGATCACTACCCAGTCCTATCTGGGTAGCGATACCTTGTAGACCCTGTTCTACATGCATTAAAAAAAAGGCTTAAAAAATTATCTATATGTTCTTGACAGAAGTGCTTTGTCTGAGGTAAAGTTAGCTAAAATTTTCCAATTCATGGGCTTTCATTTCACACTCTCAGTGATTTCTTACGATGTGCAGAAACTTTTCAAAAAATTGAGATCTCTGTTGTTGCGTCTTTGAAGTATTTCCCGTACTATTTGATTTTCGTGTATGAACTTTCCGCCTACCTTCATGTCTTCAAGATTTCTGCCTAGTTTGTCCTCCAGTAGATTCAGTGTATGATGCAGGGTTTCTCTGAGTCTCTATGCTGGACTTGAACTTCCAGTGATACTACCTCAGCCTTTTGGGGTCCTGTGATTATGGGCATGTGCTGCCACACCTGACAGATGTACGACTAATTTCAGGGATAGAGTACAAATTTCCTTATATTTCTTGCTGTTTCATTGTATATTCTTTTGGGTATTTTGTTCATGTAAGGCCATGAGGGATGAAGCACGATAATTTTACTACTTCCTCTTTAATCTTCTTTTTAGTTTGTTTTACTTTCTGACTTTGTCTTCAGTACATTCTGAGGTAGGAATGGAGATACAATTTAGTCTCAGTCTTTCAGAAGGGGAATTTTTCAATATTTCAAATTTAATTATGTTAATTATGTGAGACTTTGAAGTTGTGTTTTTATCTGATTAAAATCATCACATTTTACCAGTAACTTGCTTAAAGTGATCATGAATGGGTATGGCATTTTCTTGATATTTTATGCATTTTTGGTGTGATTTTTCTTTCTTTTTCCTGTTAATGTTGTGAGTTACTTGGTTTTATATGAATTATGGAGATGTCTCAGTATAATCAGTTAATGGATACATTGTCAATTTTTATTAACATTTTCATAGTTGTGTTTACTGGAGACATCTGTCTATAATTTTCATTTCCTGTGCCAGTCAAGGCATGGTTCGGTCCCCAGGTAATGGTGACCTCACAAAACTACATAACAAATATGATGTTTTTCTTTTCCCTCAGGGAGATTTTAATTGAGTTTGGTTTTAATTATAGCTGAAGTGTTTGGAAAAAGGTTCTCTGAGCCTAGAAGTTTCTGTATGTGGGCTTTTATTGGCATATTTAGTTTCCCTTACCGATAAAGGACTATTTTTGGCTTACCATTTCTTTTGGAGTCAGTTTTGCAAAATGGCTATGGGGGTGATGTCATTTATCTAAATTTTCGGATGTGTTGGAGTAAAGTTATTCTTAATATTCTGACTCTTACCTTTTAGAGAATTGAAGAATTTACGATATTATTTTTTCTTTCTAGTCTTAATATTGTGGTCTATCCCTGCTTCCCTTTCTCCTGTGCTTTACAGTTGTTTATTAACTTTATAGGACTTCTCAAGGAGCCGACTTGTGCTTCTTGGCTTTTAGGTGTCTGCTCATTTTGGTTTATACATTTGATGTCATTTTATTTGCAGAAAAAAATTATAATGTTTAGGTATTTCAGGAAGTTTTTCCCTTTTTAAGACTATGAAAATATCATGCTTTACCTTTATGTTTTTGCCTTGAAGGCTAGCTTGCTCATATCAGTATTGTTTTATCAGCTTTCCTTTGTTTAGGGTTTACCTTATGAGATCCTACTACTACAAACCTTTTCTATCAAATTTATTTTGTTTTGTTTTTCAACTTGTGTCTCTTTTAAGGTCAGCACAGATTTTTGTTTTTTAGAAGAACAAATCAGTTCAGCCTGACACTTTACTGTATGTAGATTCATACTTTGGGTTTCTAAATAATTTTGATTAGCAGTAATGCTACATATTTATAGGGTGCATTGTGACATTTCAGGGTGCATATATAATGGGGAATGACAAGACCACAATAACTTGCTTAGCCAGCACCTTGAATATTTATCATTTGCCTGTGCTGGGAAGGATCAATCTTCACTGCTGTCTAGTTTTTTTTTTTTTTTTTTTTTGTATTTTAGGGAAGGTTCTACAGAGTGTTTAAGGTCTCACCACCAGATCGGACTAGTAGCGATTCTCCTGTTTACAGCCTCCCAAGAGCTGGGATTATAGGCAAGGGTCACCACACCCTGTCTCAGTGCGCGGGGATGGGGCTGGCAAGGCAGGCCCAGGGATCCAACCCTTGGCCTCTGCACCCACTTGTAGTCCCTTTAATCAGCTGAGCTATTTGGCCCGCCCTTTGCTGTCTATTTTGAAATATACAATTACAATAATTACTGTCAAATGTAAAGACACAGCTGTGAGTTTTGGAAGACTTTTCTCATAGGGAGGTCCCGCCATGCCCCAACCCTGCCCCTATTCACTGTCTTATTCTGTTCCTGTCCCTCGCAATCTTTGGCTACCGTTTTTCTTCTCTCTACTTCACTCAAATAAACATTTTTTGCTTCTGAATATAAGTGTAAACATGTGGTATTTGTGGTTTTGGAATTTTATTTATTTATTTATTTATTTATTTTTGTGGTGGAACCAGGGATTGAACTCAGACCCTTGAACTTGCCAGGGAAGTGCTTATTCCACTGAGCCATCCCCCTGGCCCGTTTTGGAAATTTAGGAGTGAGCATTGTTCTATCTTACCTTTTAAATACTTCTTGCATTAGCCTTTCTGTCACCTTTTCAATTTAACTTTTTTTTTTTATTATTATTATTTTTCCCCAAGTAAGTTTGTAGATTCCTTTAGGGGCTAATTCATTAATATTTGATTTATTTCCATGTAGTATTAACCAATTCACAAAGAATTCTAAGAGTGCAGAACATTTTAATTTTCATCCCTTCTACACTTTGTGTCAAGCATTTTAATACTACATATATTTTATGCCATGAAAGCAGTGTACATTTTGTAGTCAGTAGATCGTGTTGGTTCTCATTTTTAATACTTGTTCTTTCTTTTCTATATTGTGTATTTCTGACTGGGATACTTTTCTTCCTGCCTGAAGAATTCCCTGTAGTATTTCCTTAGCACAGATTAAGGTCCTTGCCTTTAAAGACTTGTCTATTCCCCAACCCCTGAATGCATTGAAACTTTTCTCTTTCCATTTCATTGGTTTACCTTAGATTTGCTTAAAATTTCTTTCATGAGACTTGTATCACCTCTTGAATCCATATGCATTCTGTTTGGTTTTTGTGCTTTTTTAATGTGCTTTAGTTTGTATATTTCTAACCATATATCTTCCATTGTTCTTCACTTCTGTCCGGTGTATTGTTTGTTTATTTATTTTTGTACTTAGTACAGGGTCTACAGGGTCTTACTACACAGATCAGACTCAACAACCCTTCTGTTTTCAGCTTCCCAAGGGCTGGGATTATCACACCCAGTCTCCTTCACTGTCTCAGCTTGCCCCAGGCAGTGTGCTGGGGATTTAATCCTAGTCCCTGCATTTGCCTAAGCAGGCCCTTTAGTCTGCTGAGCTATCTGGCTGGCCCCAGTGTACTGTTCAATCTCTCTACTCAGTTTGTAACTTCTGTTATTACAGCTTTCTCTTCTATATTTTCTATTTTATCCTTTGCTTCAGCTGCATGCTGAGATTACCAGATACCTCATCTGTTTCACGGAATGTATTCATCAGAGTTTCACATGACGCTTCAGCTCTAGTAACAGAACCTCTCGAGGGCATCTTTTTATTTTTTTGCACTGATGCTATTTTTTTGGCATGTCTGGTATTTTCAGTTGTACTGGACTTTCTGCAGGTCACACGTTCACTCCTTTGGATCACGTTACAGTTGTTTAGTGTGGATTTACCTTTCTCTTGGGTCCCAGAGCACCTCTGGCCATTGGAAACAGTTGACTTGAGGACGGTTTGCATCCCTTGTGCATTTTCTGTCTTTCAACCCCGCATATCCCCTTCTAGGTGCTGCAAATTGGAATCTGCAGCATTTCTTAGAAGTCCTCTCCTTGGCAGGTCTTCAGGTGTATTATTTGTAATGCACAGCACTGTAAGGCTGTCCAAGCTCTTTGTCCTATACATCTCTTTTAATCCATCTCCACCTTCTACCTGTATCACTTCATAGATAGATGGCTGAAGAACACTGGCTTCACTGTTGGCTTCACTCTCTGTTCTGTCCTTTTGTCTCTTAATTATCACTTTGCAATTCATGCTAATCTGGCCACCATGGACCTCCGTGAGTTTGAACTCAGTCCTGTGAACTTGGCCACATCTCTGCTGGCTTCTGTCCCTTGTAGCAGTCGGCTCTGCCCATCCTTGGGCCTCTTACCTTGTGCCAGTCATAGACAGATGTCTGGTGGGAATATCAAATGTACAAAATCCCAGCCCCTTGATGTGCTTACTGTAGGGGAGGGAGGGCATGTGGGTTTTAAATCCTGGCGGCCACAACAAGAAGAAAAGCTGGCTGCTTGCAGATAGATGGCTTGGCATACCGCTGCTGCCATTGCTTTTGATGGGAGTGTTTGTTCTCTGCGAGCTGCCTTGCTTAAGACTAGAACATGAGCCCAGATAGGATATTAATCTTTAGGATTTTTGCTTTCATGCTTAACAGTGCTTGCCAGTATGTTATTGTTGCCACTGAACAACCAAATACGGCATTGCAGAAATGCATTATTTTAAAAGAACCTTACTTAATGTATCAGAGTCTACTGGTGTTGTCATGAGCTAAGACTTTTGGTCCTCACCAAGACCAAAAAGTGAGAGTACTTATCAACATTGCTCTGTAAGTGGGGGCCGTACCCTTCAGGAAAGTGCCAGTGTGTGTATTGTCTGAGGTCCAACAGTCAGGAGGTGCTCTCACGGGGACTGGAGGAAGAGCCCTGGACAGGAAGTTTGCAGCTTCATCTTTGTTTTGCATGTTGAAGGGAGATCCTAAATACAGAAGAGTTGTCAAGTAGCTGAGGTATCTCTGTCTTTAATCTCAGGCAGCATAATATGGTCCTAAGGTGTTTGAACTCTGATGTTCAAATTGAATTCCAGTTCAGAATCTTCCATTGAGGTGTGATGTGGTCCTTTGTTAGTTATCTCTTCAATCTCATAGAAATAATACACCTTATTCCCAAGTTAGCTAGGGCTGGCCAGAAAATACATGCCCCCGAGAACTTGGACTACCCCATGCCATCTGGCAAAGCCTTGTGTTAGCTGTCACATTTCATAATCATTCATTATTTTTGTGGTTATTGTTACTGCTGTTTCTTGGCCATTAAGGCTCCTTGTAGTTTTAAAATGTTTTCTTCCAAAATTTGCCATGTAATAATCAGGCCATAATTTCACAGAAATCTGAAAGTACTACTTTTAAACTATTTAGAAAGCAGAGGCTTGCATTTTTTTTTTCTTTTTTCATTTATGTTATTGGGACAAGGCCTCACTATACAGCTCAGACGCGTAGTGATCCTCCTGTTTTCAGCCTCCCTAGTAATCCTGAGAGTCCTCCAAGAAGCTTTATTTGCTCATTAGATGAGGCATATAGGTAACATCTACTACGCCAGTCTACAGCTGATGTAATACGATGCCCAGGCAAATGCTAAATGGTCAGTGGCATTTCTCCAAAGTCTCCAGTCCAGAGCGTGTCCCTACAAAGGGTGGCTCTTCGTGTTCCCCAGCGCCAGCAACTGAAATTCTGATTTGTCCCTCACATACCACCCTAGGGCTGTCAGAGCCTTTCTCTGTGGATAAACTCATCCCTGGAGCAGATGTTCATTGTCCTAAGATTACAGGCGTGTGCCACCACTCCAGGACTTGATGGATGGCTCATGTGTCTGGGGGTGGGATCAGCATGGCATGCAGTACTGAGGATCGAGTCCCAGTCCCTGTGCTCACCTAAGCAGGAGCTTAGTCCACTGACTATCTCATCAGCCCCCAAGGCTTGCATTTCATTGACAGTGACAACTCAGCCTTGTTATCAACGGGTAGACTATGAACCACAGCTGGAATCCTGAGGTTTGGAGAAACAATGTTATTCACACTGAGATTCCTTTATAAGGCCTGAGAAACCAGGAGCTTGAAAGTATTGACTGAAACAAGGTGTTTTCTATAGTGGTGACAGAGGCCATATAGTATGCTGAAATATAGGAGCCCATCTTTTATCTATGCATATTAGGAGCTTGGGAGGAAGGAAGAGCCTAGGAAATCTCCTGTAACTCTAATCTCAAAAGAGATCAGTGAATAAAATAATAAAAAAAATGGAAGAAGAAATGCTTTCCATTCGAAGGAGGAAGATGCACTGAGCCAGGTTTGTTTTGTCTGAGAGGCAGAGCAGTCATGGAACTTCTGGGAGGACTGGCTGTAGGTTTGAGATGGGTCTCCATGAACAGAAGCTGGAGTACAAGGATGCACACAGCTGTCAGTTTATGCCAGTATGTGCTGCAGGGATGAGTACCC
>PVKA01019438.1:0-42070 GCA_004027165.1 Ctenomys sociabilis | reverse complement strand
CCTCTGAGCTGTCTCTCTGGCCTGTTTTTTTCTTCAATTTTTAAATGTATTTGTTACAGGGTCTCACTGTGCAGCTCAGACTTGTAGTAATCCTCCTGTTTTCAGCCTCTCCAGTGCTGGGATTATAGACAGATGTGTGCCACTATGCCCTAATTCAGGGGTGGCACAGCATGCAGGACCAGGAATTGAACCCTGGTCCCTGAACTTGCCAAAGCAGGTGCTTAGTCCACTGAGCTGTCCCACTGGCACTCCTGACCTGTTTTTGATATTTTTCATGGCATAGTAGCATGTGTGTAGTATGTAGTTCAGATGGCCTAAAACTTGCAGTGAGCCTCCTGCCTCAGTCTCCCGAGTGCTGGGATTGCACCTATGCTCCACCAGGTCCTGGCCTCTCAGTTTCCTCATCTGTAAAGACAGGCAGGTGCCACCTGCCTGTCTACTCTAGCATGAGGTTGCAAAGGTCCTGGGGGGTCATGCAGCTTGCTTTCCAGCAACTCTTTTTTTTTTTTTTTGCGGAACCAAGGATTGAACTCAGGTCTTTGCACTTGCCAGGCAAGTGCTTATTCTACTGATATCTCCTCGGCCCTCCAGCAACTCCTAATTGGAGTCTTCAGTGAGTCTGTATCCAGGGAGGCTGCTGCAACTATGGAGCCTGTGCTGTGCAGTCTCATTCTGGTGGGCTCAAGAGTCATGTGCTGGGATTCAGGGCAGAATGGTGGCACCGGAGACTTGGGTAGAGGGACAGGGATGGGAAAGGGCACCCTGTTGCGGTTATGCTGGAGGAGCAAGTTTCAGCGGCGTGTTGCATGCATGGCCACCACAGTTAATGCATTACATATTTCGGAATAGCTGAAGGTTATGAACATTTTCACTATAAAAACTAAGTTGCTATCTTCCATGGTAGCGCACGCCTATGATTCCAGGACTCAAAAGGCTGAGGCAGGAAGGTCACCACAAGTTCAAAGTCCTCTTGAGCTACATAGTGAGTTCCTGTCTCAAAAAACAAACACCCCCCCAAAAAACCCAAACAACCCATAAAATGAACTTGAGACAATATATATTTGATTTCTATAAAGTACACATAGATCAAAATATTGCTGGTCAAATAGCTCAGTGGATTAAAGTGCCTGCAAGCAGGCACAGGAATTGGGGGTTCAATCCCTGGGCCTGATGAGCTGGTCCCACCCCTGGGGCTCCCTGAGACGGCAATTGAGACTGGGTGTGATGGCCTCACCTGTAATCTCAGTTCTTGGGAGGCTGTAAACAGGCAGATTACTATGAATCCAATCTAGAAGTGAGACTTTGACTTCAAGTGAGACTTTAAGACCCTTCCTTAAAAAAAAAAAAAAAAAAAAAATTAGGGCCCGGCAGATGGCTCAGTAGAATAAGTGTTTCCCTGGCAAGTGCAAGGTCCTGAGTTCAGTCTCCCAGTACTGAAAAAAAATCCATCAAATATCACATTCATTTCATAAATATATATATATATATATATATATATATATATATATATATATATATATATATATATTGTACTGAGCTATCTCCCAGCCCAAATATAAGTTTTTCTCTTTGAGGGAAGGGTCTACAGGGTGTTCAGGGTCTCACTACTAGATCAGACTCGTAGTGATCCACCTGTTTAAGGCCCCCAAGAACTGGGATTAAAGATGCATGCCACCATGCTCAGTCTCAATTACCATCTCAGCATACCCTGGGGCAGGGCCGGTGTGCTGGCCCCAGAGCCTACTTGGAGGTGCTTTAATCTGCTGAACTATTTGCGTGGCCCTGCAACTTTACATTTTAAAATGTTCTTGAGTAATAAAACTTTCAAGTCTTGTCTTCAGTTGGTGATAACACTTTTCCTCTGTTCTTTTGGTAAGATGTGAGAGGTTTTGCTATTACTTTGCTGCGCACCAGTGAGGGCCTTGAGGTATGTGGTTATTATTAGGGCTTCAGGGCCTGGCTACCTAGGTTTCAGCCCTGGCCCCATCTCCACTTTGCCTTCTGGCAGGTTGTTTTCAGTGCGTGGGGTTTTCATCAGCAAGATAGGTGTAGGGCTGTTGTGAGGTTAAGAGAGTTAAACAGCAAGGCTTTTAATCTATGTACAGTAAATGCCAGCCACTGTTGTCACTGAGCATCAAGTATAACAGATGCTGTAACTGAGGACAAAGCAGGTAGTGTGGTGTTTGATAGATTTTCAATGGGTCGCAGCAGAGAAACAAGGAAAAAGGGAAAGCCTTTATTATCTTTGAGGATGTGGAGAGAATCTGGAGAAGTTAATGAATTCTATGGACTGGAACAAAGGGAGGCTGAGGCTTTTATGGCCTTTTGCCTGGGTGGAGTTTGAAGGAGATGTTTAGATATACCTGAGGAGCTGATTGGGGCCTTCCCTGAGGTGGTGGGTAAGGTGAAAGGAAATTGCACCCTGGGCTGAGTTAGAGAAGAAGTGGGGAGGGGGGCTCTGGGAAGATAAGCTGTTGTTTTAAGGGCTGCAGCCATATTAGATGACCATTGTAATAATTCAGCAATTCATACTAGGGCCAGAACCTATCAGTGTTGTGGCAGACCAAGCTGAAATAAGCTTTTGCTGTTTTGCTTGCTGGCTGTGTGATCTGGGCTAAGGTACTTGACCTCTCTGGACTGTGGTTCCTCCCCTGTAAAACAAAGTACAAGCTAGGCGTGGGGATGCATGCATGTAATCCCAGCACTCTGGAAGGCTGAGGCAGGAAGATGGCAAGCCTGGGCAATTCAGTAATTTAGCAAAACCCTATCAAAAAATAAAAAATACAAAGCGCACAAGGGATAGCTCAATGTGAAGGCCCTGGGTTCAGTCCCCAGTATTGCAAAACAACAGCAACAACAGAGCAACTGAGTGCCTTGGTCTTCCCTGTATCCCTAGGGTTTATTCCAGGACTTCTACTGATGTCAGTACCCTGATGCCCAGTCCCTTACCTTACCATAGCACAGTGCTTGTATGGAGCCTGCATTGCACTTTAAACCATCATGGGATGACTCCTCCTGCCCAGCATGGTGTCAGTGCTGAGTAAACAGTTGTCATCCTGTTCTGTCTAGGGAATAGGGACAGGAGAGCAGTGTGGGCACGTTCACTACAGGCACAGGTTCTCCCAGCTGTGTCCAGCTCATGGTTGGTTGGATGTGTGGATGCAGACAGAGCTGCCACTCTGAACTCAGGGAGCTGGAGTCTCATAGAGTCTCTGTGAGTATGACACTGCTGTGTGCCAAGGGTTCCTTGTGGCTGTCTGCCAGGTGGGCTCTGAGGACTGTCAGTGTGAGGGGATGTTTAGGTGCTGACAAGTGCCAGGCTGTTTATCCCACACTAAACATATCACAGGCTGTCTGGACCATGCCTGACAATGACACTTGATGTCTGATGGCCAAGCTTCTTTGTGAAGTGGCTGAGGTCTGCTTTTCTAGTTGATCTCTTCTTCTGCCTGGTGTGTCAATCACAGGGATTCTGTGTTCCTTGGTGTCCCTATGTTCCCTCTCTGTGTGTGTTCTATTTTCTGTGCCTGAAAAGCTGAGCCTGCCTGGTTGACCTACTGTTCCTGAGGCCACCTGCTTACACAATGCTTTTCATCCTGTCCCCACCTCTGAACATCCTCCCTTGAACTCAGTAACATAGCGCATGTTTTAGGGCAGCTCCTGTAGTATTCTCACAGTATTTATATTTCCCCTGGGCTAAGAGGCCCTTGATTATAAAACACTGCTATTGTACTTCAATATGAAAAGTGAATAATGCTGAACTGACCTGCCATCAGGCATAAGGTACATTTCAAACCCAGAGACACAAAGAAGCATGTGCCTTAGACACAGGGTTGTGTCTGGGGAAAGTGAGCAGGTCACACCTTCCCTCCCATCCAACATCTATTGGTATCTGGCACTGGAAGGTGCTGGCAGTACCTGTGGATGTGCTTAGCCTGTCTAGTTCCTCTCAGGGCATCCCATCTTCACAGTCCTCCTGGAAGAGTTAGTTCCCTCAACTCTTGACCCTTGAACCACTTTGGGTGTTTGGCTCCTGGACAGGAGGAAACCAGGACAGAGCCAAGCACCACATGGGTCCTGATGGAGTGGGCTGCCGGGTGTGGTGGGCAAATGGAATCTGCTACCCAGTGCAGTTCTCAGCCTAGTGCACATGCGTTTCCGAATGGAAATACAGTTTGCTTTCCTGGCCATTAGCAGACCTCATCATGTCGGCTCCTAATTGTCTTTTTGTCTTGTCTCCTGTATAGTATCTATGACCTTGCATTTAAGCCCGATGGAACTCAACTGATTCTGGCTGCAGGAAACAGATTACTGGTAGGATTTTGTCTGGGTTTCCTTTTTAAGTGTTTTTTTTTTTCCCCCTCCCTCCTGTAAGTATTCTGAAATTTGACCTTTTTTTTGAGATAAAAAAGGCAAGGGCGGAAAAACTAGTCATTACTTTTTAATAGGGAAGGAAATAGGCTATTTTAAACAGGTAAGTAAACTGTCTGGCATCTGGGAACTTCTAAACAATGCCTTCTTTGGAGCCATTCATTTTCTTTTCTGCTTTGCCCATACACGTGAAAGAGTTGAAGATGATTAATCAAAATGTCTTTGAAAATGGGCGGGTGTCAGTTTGTATTTTGTCCTCCTAAAGAACAAAAGCAACAGGACTGATGGCACCCATACTAGAGAAGCCCCACAGCCCTTCCATAGCCTTTCAGCCCTGGCCCACCTAAGCAATCCCATATGGATGCTGGCCTAGTTTTCATATTTTCAAAGGACACAAGCTCCCTCTGAACCCATCCCAGTGTGCATAAGTGGTCTCCAGAGAACTCTTTCTGTTTGACCTAAAAACCTTCAGGATCAACCTTTCTCCACCCTGTCCCTTTCCTGTCCTCTGCTGTGTCCAGACAGGCCCACTGCCAGACGTCATTCTGGGGGTGGGAACACTGCCTAGTCTTTGCACTGCAGTTAAATCATTGTGCAGATTTTTTTCCCTCCAGGGGAATGACCTGGACCCCAGCTGTCCTCCACAGGTCATCATCTCCCATCTTCTGAAGGCGGCAGAGACTTGTGCCCAGATTTCTCAGATGGTGTGGTTTAGGCATGTTGCACAGCTATGAAATATCGTAAATCTACTTTGCAACTGAGTTTGTAACACTTCCTACTACTTGTAAGCCCACAGTTTAAGACTAAGGCTTTTTTTTTTTTTTTTTTGTGGAACCAGGCCCTTGCGCTTGCCAGGGAAGTGCTTATTGAACTGTCTCCCTGGCCCCAGGACTTAAGACTTTCGGCCCTTAATAGCAGATCTGAAATATCTCTGTGATGTTGATGCCGGGCACAACGCTAACGTTGTTGTGTTAACTTGTGATACACTAGCTCTTTATATGTGTGCTGCTGAGGATTGAGGCACCCAGCATGCTAGGCAAGTACTTTCCTACTGAATTACAGACTCCCCTAACTCTTACAAAAATTTTTGTTTTGAGACAGGTTTTCCTTAAATTTCCCAGGCTGGCCTTGAGCTTGGGATTCTCCTGCTTCAGCCTGTTGAGTAGCTGGATTATAGGTGTGTGCCACAGCTGCCACCATCTCTTTGTATGAGCTGATTTTATTTATCCATGGAGTGAGTGAGCAAGCAGGTCTTTCTTCCCAAGGGTTGGTGGGGTGTTCCTGGTCACATAGCACAGGATCAGGCCCTCTTATGTCTTGGTTAGTCCTTCTGGTTTTGCAACATAGCTTTTATCTGATGCAGATTTAGCATAGTGATAACTGTTTTATCAGAAAAACAGAGGTCCCCGTAATCAAGGGATTGTGTGTAACAGCACAGAGATGATATGTGCTGTTGTCTCTTTTTTGAAGGTCTATGACACCTCTGATGGCACCTTGCTTCAGCCCCTCAAGGGACACAAAGACACAGTGTATTGTGTGGCCTATGCAAAGGATGGTAAGTGGTTGCTCCTGAAACCTAGCTCTGTATTCTTTTATCTTTAGCTGCCTTTTGATGGTTGTAAAATCCAGCTTGCAGGTTAGGGTGGTAGATGGTTTAGATATCAGCTCTAGCTCTGGCAGGTGACTCCACAGGTACTTATTGGTATCTGGGGCTGGGTGCTGCCTATAGCCAGGTGGCTCTTGGCCTGCCCTACGTGATTCTCCCTGAAAACAGTATGCTGTGAGCAAAGGTGGAGTCCGTCTGACACCCCCCCCCCCAATGCCAGAGGTATGAGTGGGGCCAGGAGGCGTGAGCGTGATCAGATTGGTGGGGGTAGACTATGACTAGAAGCCTAATGTTACCTGCCAGAGGAGAGAGCAGGCAAGGATGACTCAGTATTTCTGGTCTGGCCAGATAGAGGGGGCATGATCTCCTCTGTGAGGAGAGGGGCTGAGATGGAGCCCAGGAGTGCAGCTTGACTTGGGGTCTGAGGAGAGGTGAGGAAGTGAGGAGGACTCTATGGGGTAAAGGCATGGAATGGGGGATTCCAGGCAGCAAGTAGGTTGTGCATAGAACTGAGTGACAGATAAATCTTGCCTTCCTGCCAGCTAAGAGGAAGAACATGAGATATAGCATGACACAGCCCCAGTTCCAACCGCAGCCCATTACCAGAAGCTCTGCATCTGAGCTGGTCATTGAGTCCAGAGTCTCAACTTCCTGTGTTCAATGGATGCAGGGTTAGCAATGGTATCAAGTGCCCACAGCCAACAAGTCACAGAGACAGAGTGCTATAGGATGACTCCTTGGAGGTCACCAGATGGGCTTTTAACTTTGTCTATATGGTGGAGCTCTGAGAATAAAAAAAAAAAAAGCTATAGATAGGCCCCTCTCTAGCAGAACGCATACATTTCAGATGTAGGCAGAGTTTTGCACATACAGTGTCAGCCTGAGGTAGCCTAGTCTCTTCACTTGGGCCTATACCCACTTAGAGGAGGGTGGGTGGCCCAGGTTACACAGCAGGTTACAAATTTCTTTAAGTGCATATTTGACTTTAGTTGAGGGCAGACCTGTAGGAGGCACCTCAGGGCTGCCCTGCTGCATCCTAGAAGCCCTGAGTGGAGCCCATGGATGCAGAGGGCTGTTGGTTTCTGGCCTGCAGCACCCTTAAGGTCAGGGTGTCACTGTAGCAGTGGGCCCATCACATGTGACCCTATCAGAGTCCTTTGAGCCAGCCACAGGGGACTCTGACTTCCTCAGTAGATAGGTAATCAGGACTGGCCATATGCAACCCTGTTGGAGGGGGCAGTGGCCTTGCTGTCTTGCACGTTATGCGGCCTTTCCAGGCCATTTATATAATAATGAAGAGGTCTTTTCTTCATTTTTGTTTTTACCAGTACGTGTTTGTAGTCCAGTGGCCACATTCCTTGTGGGGAGCTGGGCCAGGAACATAAATTATCTTCTTCATTCTTTCTGTGTCCCCTCACTCTCCTTGATAAGAAGTTTAATTCCTCTATTCCTCTAGACTGCTCTTTCCCCTTGACATTACTTACCTATTTTGCAAGTCTTCTGTAAATTTAATGAGCAGCTAATGAGCAGCTGTAATACAAAGCATGCAAAGCAGAGTTCCTTTATTCAGAAAAAAAAAAAAAAGGTGAAGAAATGATAGGGAGAACAGCTATTTCTGTTTAGCATCAGTTCTATTCCAGGCATTGTTCCAAGCTCTCTGTGTGTGTGTGTGTGTGTGTGTGTGTGTGTGTGTGTGTGTGTGTGTGTGTGTGCATTTGTTTTTCACATCAGTAAGGAAGCAAGAGTTGCTCTTATATCTGCCATCCACATGAGGAAACAAGCGCCCAAGAGGCCCTGGCATTGGCTGAGTCACTGGTGTGCCTGGTCAGTGCTGTCACCTGGGGCCTGAGCCAGTACCGTTGGCACAAGGGTGGAGGAGCAGGAGCAACAATTGGTGAGAGTGATTCTGTTGCTCTCCTGTTTGTGGTGGGATCCTGGGGCTCCTCTAATTCTGCCATCGTAGCCACTGGGAAAGTTATCTTGGGTGTTGTGCTGAGGAGAGAGATGCTCACATCACCTCCCCTGCCCTCAGAGCAGCGTCTGAACTCCAAGACAGGTGTGCAGAATCTGGCTGTGCTACCACCTCACAGCAGTGTGATGCTGTCTGCCTGGGTTGCTGCCCTGGCTCCTGCCCTCTCCCATGTGCTTGTGACCTGATGACAGCACAACAATAAGTCCTTTCTCTCTCCTGCTGCCTCTCTTTGGCAGTGTGACGGGCCTGTCTGCTTGGAGCTTTTCTCTGACTTCCTGCAGCTTTGGAGACAGGATCTTACTAAGTTTCCCAGGCTGGGCCCAAGCTTGTAATCAGTCCTCTTGCCTAAGCTTCCTGAATGGCTGGGACTTTAGGCGTGCATCCATACCTGGCTAAAAGACTGTATTTTCAATGTAGAAAAACATATCTGAGATAATGGATGTATACATTACTTTGAGATATTGAGATAAACATTTGACAATGTATGCATGTATCAAAACATCAGAGAAGAATAGGTTTTTGAGATAACAGCAGCTTTTATTCTGTTTAGTGGTCTCTACAAATACACACAATTATTGCTTATCAAATAAAAATAAATTTTGTTGGTTTATTCATTTATACTTCAGCATGCTTATAATCCCAGACCTATAATCCCTCAAGAAGCTGAGGCAGGAGGATCATTGCAAGTTTGAGGCCAGCCAGGGCTACAAAGTGAGTTCAAGGACAGCCTGAACTACATAATGAGACTCTGTCTCAAAAAGAAATAATAATAATAATATGTTAAGTAAAAAAAAAAAAATCCCCTGCTTACTCGCTTCTTCCATTCAATTCTATGAAAGCAAAGGTGTTGTGTTTCACATTTTTAGTTTGTTTATTTATTTTTATGAGTCTGTTTGCATTGCATAATGTTTACATTTCTTATGTGGAGCTGGGACATGTATGTAACACATTCTAAATAATTAAAAAAAAAATCTTATCTATCTCATCCCCTTTGCTTTCTCCCGAACCCCTAAGCCTCTTAATTCCACACTGCATGTGTGTGTGTATGTGTCGGCTTAGCCCACCCTAGGAGTGGGGCTGGTATAGCATGAGGTACCATGCTGGGGATTGAACTGTGGCCCTGCACTTGCCTAAGCTTGCCTAAGCAGGCGCGTTGGACCCCTGAACTATCTTGCTGCCCACCCCCCATTGCTTTTGCAGAAGAGCTATTTCCGTACTTCCTGTCATCTATCTTTTAGTTTGTTTTTAATTTATATTCTGTGTTTCTCATGTAAGAGAAACCATGTGATGTTTAAGCTCAAGTATCTGATTTACTTCACTTAATATTATGGTCTCAAGGTGCATCCCTTTTCTTACAAATGGCTCAAGTTCATCCTTCTTTATGGCAACAGGGTGCTCCACTGTGTGTGGCTACTACAGTTCCTTTATCCACCCATCATTTGGTTGTCAGGTAAACCACTTCGTAAGTGTAGCTGTTGTGAGTTGTGCTGCCATGAGATGCTGTATCTTTGTCACTACTCAGTCATGGCATAGATCACATGCACATGCTCAGCACTGGACAGACCTGCTACCCAACATCTTGACTCTGGAGCACATGTGCCAGTTACGGGAAGCAGAGAGCTGGTGTGGCTCAGTGTGCACTGGAGCTTAGTTCCTACCCAGGCCATTATGCCTTACAGAATCAGTTTGTTAAGAAATACTCTTGGGAGAAGCTAGCTTAAAGTAAATGCAAGACTTTTTTTTTTTTTGGTGTTTTCTGGAAGGGTCTACAGGGTGTTCAGGGTCTCACTACTAGGATCACTATGGCTGCCTAGGACTTGTAGTGATTCACCTGTTTGCAGCCTCCCAAGAGCTGGGATTACAGACATGCACCACCATGCCCAGTCTCAATTGGAGCCCAGGGATTGAACCCACCCTCTACCCCCCAAACCCTGTGCCTGCTTGCAGGTGCTTTAATCTGCTGAACTGTTTGGCTGACCCTGAGACTTTTTTTAAAACACTTTCAGGCAAACGCTTTGCTTCTGGGTCGGCCGACAAAAGCGTCATCATCTGGACATCAAAACTGGAAGGCATCCTAAAGTACACGTGAGTTGCCACTTACTGCTGCTCACCTGGCCCCACTAGCTGTCATTAGCTAAGGGGCTTTTCTCTCCAGCATGGACAGTTACAGGGGCTTAGGCAGAGCA
This sequence comes from Ctenomys sociabilis, assembly GCA_004027165.1. Lineage (NCBI taxonomy): Eukaryota > Metazoa > Chordata > Mammalia > Rodentia > Ctenomyidae > Ctenomys > Ctenomys sociabilis. Next base: position 31,935 of record PVKA01019438.1, on the reverse strand, counting down.
AGTTTCCACTGGTGGGTTGCCTAGGTCTACCCCTTGGCTGGCAGCATCTGGTGCCCCTCTACCCTGGGTTTTACTTACTTTCTCTTCATGCACATGTAGCACTCAGCACACACAATGCAAAGGTGGAAGGCTTTCTTTTTCCCCTATTCTAGTCTATGGTCAGTGACTCCTAGGCAGTGGGTGGGTGGAGGAGAGCTGTACAAAGCAAGCCAAACCGGAAGCAGAGGGAGGAGCCCAGGATGGAGAGCCACCCTTCCAGGCTACTCTGGTGAGTAGCTCTCACCAGAGCCCAAACCCTCTCTCAGGCAGCACTACCTCTGAATAGCAAGTCAGACACTGAGCTCCTCATTGACAAGCACAGTGCCTCATGATGTAGTCTCCTTCCCGTACATGATACTTGAGGGGTATTTCAGATCAAACCATCACCCTGGCTCTCCAGGTGCTACTGTCAATGACAGCCTTCACACAGTGCTTGCTGCGCACATCCATGTGCCCCTCAGCCTACAGTGGCCTGGAGAAGGTCATATCTAAATTTGCAGGGGTAGGGGGTGTCTGGAAGGAGGATACTGGTGCTTGGGCCTTCCACTGGATCTTCACAGAGGTATTCTCAGGGTGTCCCAGGCTTCGGTTCACCAGGTGTCTTCACTGAAGCCCCTGTGGCCCCTCTGCCTGCTTGTGGTGACCTGTGGCTGTTTTCTCACAGGCACAATGACTCCATACAATGTGTTTCCTACAATCCTGTCACCCACCAGCTGGCCTCCTGCTCCTCCAGTGATTTTGGTAGGTTCTGGTTCCTATCCAGGATCCATCCTGGAAAAGCTGAGACTGGGCCGAGATGTGGCAGCCCATCCAGATGTGGTGGCTTTGTCCCGAGCTGGCTGCTCTGCTTCCTCTCCCCTCAGCTGCCAAGGGGCAGCTAGACCTTGAGTCTAGTAGAACATCAGGACTATAGGAAGGGCCTAGGAAGAAAAGGTAAGAGGGTGGGAGGCTGCAGGCTCACCTGCAGGGCCAGGTGGCTGTCCTTATCCCTGTGTCCACCATACCTAGTGAGTGTCATGCACCCTTTATACAGCACTGTCTCAGCTGTGCAGTGGCCACAGCTGTGCACCAGGTACATCTGGACCTGGGGTGGTAGGCACAGAGGCAATGTCCATCTGTCTATCAGGTGTCTTATCAGGTGTTCATGGCAGGTAGGAAACTGCAAGTAATTGCCATTTATTCCAGGTTGGTGCTTGTGCTTGTGCAGAGAAGTTGTGGTCCAAGGGGACAGCACCCATGAGGGGGCTCATGTGTCACCCACGCTCCTGCTGGCTGGGCAGCATTCTGACAGCTGTTAGATGCTTGTGATGAGCCAGGCATGTGGTTAGGGCTGATGGTGATGACCCCTGTGATTCCAGAAAGGCTGGGGTCACTTAGCATGGCCAAGAGGCCAAGGCACTGGGGCCCGTGGTGGGCGGTGGTGCTGAGTGTAGACATGTTGGGGAGACCTGTGCTGAGTGTGGACATGTTGGGGAGACCTTTGCTGAGTGTGGACATGATGGGGAGACCTGTGCTGAGCTGGGGCAGGGAATCTCATTAGACACTGCACTTGGCTTTGCCACAGCAGTGTGCCAGGTTCCCTGCCACTCATGCTTCCCCCACTGGGCTGAACAGATTTGCGTGTCATGGACATGCCTATCACTGTGGGGTGCTGGGCCAGGGTATCAGGGTCAGAGGAGTCACGGCTGATGACAGTGTGTGGTGGGCAGGCCACATGCTGCAGTGCTAGAGGCGGGAACTGGCTCCCCAGGAAGCATCATTTGTCATTAGGTGCCAAGGGAATTCTGGCTGTAGAGTGCTGATTATGACAGCAAAGTTGTCTTGTGTTTGAGACTCAAATCCCAGACAAGTTGGCCACAGCTTTATCAACCTTTATTTCCTTGGAATAATTATAGTTTCCTGGGCAGTTGCAGAGATAATACAGGAAGTCTCATGTGCTCTTCACCCAGTTTCCCCAAGTGGGTGCATCTTTTTCTTTTTGACGGCACTAGGGACTGAACCTAGGGCTTCTTTACTGAGCTGCAACCCCAGATCATCCTGCCTCCACCTCCTAGAGTACTGGGATCACAGGTGTGCTCCACCCCTGGGTTCCATCTCATGTACCCTTGTACATATCAAAAGCAGAAAACGGCGATTAGGATGTGTGTATGTGGTGTTGTGTGTATATGGATCCCAGAGTTGTTCTACAGACCTCTCTTGTCCTCTATCCTATGGTCCCAAGCCCTGGTAACCAGGAACCTATTCCCTGGCTGAGTAACTGTCAGCTGTGGAGGTCACCTGAATGGAATCATCATATATCACTCTGAGGCTGGCTTTTCAATCATCCTGAGCTGAGAGATCCCCAAGTCACTGTGTGCTCCCCTGGCTTCTTCCTTTTTGTTGCTGGTAGTATCCACCCCATCTCTTTGCTGTTCCTATACACTGCAGGGCTGTGGTCCCCAGAGCAGAAGTCAGTCACCAAGCACAAGTCCAGCAGCAAGATCACCTGCTGCAGGTGAGTAGAAGGCTCAACTGCACCTGGCTTCACTTTCCTGTCCCCTCCAGGCAGACTTGAGCATGGTGCTCCTGCAGTTAGGTGACCTGTGTTTGTGCCTGACCAGGGCTCTCTGTTTCCTTTTCAGTGGGAAAGACTGGATGGTGCCCTGCTCCTTAGACAGAGACCCAAAGGTCTCCCCTATCACAGGCAGTCCACAGCCTTCCTGCAGTGGCTTGGTTGATCTGGTGTTGGGAAAGCACTGACTTTGCTACCAGCCCCAGGGTCCACTTGCTGTTGCTGGTGTACTTTGTGGTCTTAGGAAAGTGACCAGATCTTTGACCAGAGCCTGGTTTTGATAGTGGCATAGGGCAGACAGCAGTGTGCAGGCATGTGGCAGGCACTTTGTGAATGGCGGCTTGCTTTTGCAGCTTAGCACCGAGAGATCCCCCAGGTGCCATCTGGAAGCATATGTCATGTCTGTCACCCTGTCCCTTGCAGGGGTGCTCTTAGGTGAGAACTCAGGCACCAGTACAGGGCTGTGCAGAGAGTAGGGTGGAGGGTCTTAGGAGAGGGGCCCTTGTGCTCTGAGCTCTCTGGGACCTCAGGAACCAGCAGAATATTAAGCCTGTCCCTCTGTGAGTCAAGACCAAGCAGGGAGGATGAAACCTTGGCTGGCTGTTGCTGCTCCAAACCAGGGTCTCACCCTGTGTTCCTCTGCCCCCACCTGTACAGCTGGACCAATGATGGGCAGTACCTGGCTCTGGGGATGATGAACGGGGTCATCAGCATCCGCAACAAGAATGGTGAGGAGAAGGTGAAGATTGAGCGGCCAGGGGGCTCCTTGTCCCCAGTATGGTCCATCTGCTGGAACCCCTCCAGGTACTGGACAAATGCCAGGAAAAAGAAGGGTCCTTTTCTTCCCAAGCTCTCCAGAGTTTGAAAGTTTTCTTGCCTTTTTCCTGGTCTGTCTGGAATCAGTGTTCCTCTTTCTCTCTCTCTCTTTCTCCTTTCTTTCTTTTTGACAATACTGGGTTTGAACCTAAGGCCTTCAAACTGAGCTGTATCCCCAGTCTTTTTTTTTCTTTTTTGTGGTGGAACTGGGGATTGAACTCGTTTTGATTTTTTTTTTTTTTTTTTTTGTGGAACTGGAGATTGAACTCAGTCACTTGTGCTTGCCAGGGAAGCACTTATTCTACTGAGTTATCTCCCTGGCCCCTCATTTTTAATTTTTAAGATAGTGTCTCAAAAAGTTGCCCAGGCTGAGCTTGAACTTCCAATTCTCCTGTCTCAGCTTCGGAGAGTGCTGGGCTTATAGGGAGTGCCACCATGCCTGGCTGTTCTATTTAAATGGAATTTTTGAAAAAGCCTGTCTGGGGTTTTGGAATGAATCCCAGAAATTAGCTAAGCAGATGAGCTATATAGGCCAGCTCCAGGTGTGTGTGTGTGCACACCAGCATGAGTGTTGATGCATGTGGTGTGCACACAGCCAGCCCATTCCTGTGTGAACTGAGGGCTGAGATCTTTGCTGGGACCTGTTTTTGTCTTTTCTTTTTCAGTTCCTCCCAAATCTGGGCAAAGTATGTGCTCAGCTGTTCATATAAAGCTTCTTCCATGAGCCTTTTTGTTGCCCTTGCTCAATAGTCAAATCTAAGTCTACAGATGTCCTCCCAGCCTAGAGCCCCACAGTGTTCCTTCCTTCTCCAACCTCACACACATGCTCATGTGACTTTAAGGTGGGTGAAGGCACTAGAGGCTCTTTGTATGATCCTGTAACATCACTGAGACATCAGTATCTCCCGCAGAGTCCTCAGAAGGTCAGTTAAAGGGCTTAGTCCTTTACTGGCCTAGTGTCACTGTTTAGGTGGTTGCCATCATGATTTAGGAGTTTGGTGGTCCTGCTGCCTTCCCACTGTGGGCTATTAAGTTTCTTCCTGATGCATTTTGTCCGGCCAGGGCTGTACCACGCGTAGCTAATGCCATCAAAAGCCATTAGCAAAGCCCAGAGTTCCTGCTGTTTGATTTTGTGGCCGCAGATGACTCTGTGGCTACAGGCTGCCATTTTTAATTCATGAGTGGCAGGATGCCCACCGCACCTGGTGGTCATCTTCTTCTGGCTGTGCCCTATCTTCTTCTTTTTTTTTTTTGTCTTTTTGAGACAGGGTCTCACTATGCAGTTCAGGCTGGCCTTACGCTCACTTTGTAGCTCAGGCTGGTCTCGAACTCACAACAATCCTCCTGCCTCAGCCTCCCGAGTGCTGGGATTACAGGCCTCTGCCACCACGCCCAGCATGCCCTATCTTCTTGACAGTCATGAAGTGAGACCGTTAGTGCAGCTGTGGGTGATGTGACCGTGACCCGCCCTTACTGTTTGCAGCCGGTGGGAGAATCTCTGGATGAATAGAGAGAGCGAGGATGCTGAGGAAGGCATGGACAGCACATATTTTCAGGAGCTCTCTTCCACTTTGAAGGCAGCAGAGTATGATAGTCAGGGTAGTGAGGCAGACGAGGAAGAGCCCACCGAGGAGGACGACAACCTGTGAGTGTCCAAGGAGCTAGACCCTACCCAGGAGGGCACACACCACTGTTGGGCCCTTGGCCAAGCCTGGCAAAGTAGGCTAGGATCACACCCTGGGACCTTGTGTGTAGGTCCTAACATGACCCACTGGGACTCAAGAAGCTCTGGAAAGTACAAAGGAAAATTTGACCTTTCTGTGAAATCCCTGCCTGAAGAAAGCCCCTCAGCATTTCAGTGCCCTTCACAGTTGTTCAGGGTGAGCAGCCAAATTCCATCCTGTCCCTCTTGATTCAGGCAGCATCACAGAGATAAGCCTCTTACCAGTGGCAGTAGAAACCTTTGAAAGAAACGACTTTTTGTGCTGGGGATGGTGGAACATGCCTATAATCTCAGCCTTCTGGGAGGCAGAGGCAGAAGGATCACTAGGAGTTTGAGGCCAGCTTGGGTTATGTAACAAGTTCAAGACCAGCCTGGACTGCACAGTGAGACCCTGTCTCAAAAAGAGAAACTTAGTTTTTAATGCTTGTTTGATATCTTTCCATGCCTGATTGAGTGTCCTTTCATGTAGGCACTTTTCTGGGCCTGTGAGGGTGGAAGCTCATCCCAGCTCCCCTGGCTCCAGGCCTTCTCCCTGGCTGAGATGACAGATGCCCCCTCCCTGGGGCTGCTCACCCTGTGCTGGGGTCCTGAGGTCCTTGGAAGGCTAATGGGATGGGCAAAGCAGTTCCCCATCTGTGCCTCCATTGGAAAAGCCCCTTTTGTTGTTGAACATGAGCTTTGGTTTTGAGATAGTCCCTGGCCAGGGTGAAGCAGCTAACAGGCCAACAGCATGTGTGGCTTGATCCCTAGCTCAGTGCCATCGCACCATGGTCACTGCTTGCAGCCCTATGGCATCCTCTTCTATGTTAGTGCTCATGACATCTTCCATTGTCTGTGAAGGCTGGGTTTCACAGCAGCACTGCCTGCGGTATCTGTGTGCTCAGAGTTGCCATCAGTTACCCTGGCTGTTCTGAGGGTCACACTTCACAGAGCTAGGGTGGCATGGCAGGTTCAGGATGGGCATCCCCTGAGCTGCTCTATGCTGGGGCCCACATCCCAGCCCTCAGGTGCTTTCCCCAAGGCACTCTATCTCAAGCCATCATTAGTCCTTAGAGAGCCCACAACCCTCTCTTCACTCCCGTAAGACCAGCCTCTTGGTAGGCTAAGGCAAGAGGACCACATCGAGGCTAGTCCAAGCAACTTAGCAAGGCCACATCTCAAAAATATAAAAGAGAAACAGTAGTGCCACTCAGAAGCCATTTCTTCTGTACCTGGACCTGAACTGCAGGAGAATCCAGTCATGGATGTCAGTTGCCCTCTTCAGGAAGAACATGCAGTCCATGCCTGCTCCTCCAAGACAGGTATTCAGGCAGCCACCCTCACTTTACAGGGAAGCAGGGAAAGCACTCCTGGGCCTACAACCTTGCCCTTACTGTGTGCAGAGAGGGATGCAGTCCTAGCCCCACCAGCTCATGACCTGGGAGCCAAGAGAGCACAGGTCATGGGGGTTGGACTGTGGAGAGAGAGAGAGACTGAGAGACTTTGGGGGGAGTTATAGCCCCAGCCCTTGGTACCCTAACAGCCCAGTCAGGGCTTTCTTTTCCTGTTTGGAAAATCTTAGGGCTGCCCTCATCAGCCTGCAGCCTCAGCCTCTCCTGACCCCTTTTGTCTTCTGTTGATTAGAGAAGAACACAATGACATCCTGGCTGTAGCTGACTGGGGACATAAACTTTCCTTCTACCAGCTAAGTGGGAAGCAGGTATGTAGCTCTGTGCAAAACTGCCTGCAGTCAGGCCTGTTTTGGACTAGTTCCCTCCCTGAGACCTTTACTGATTATGCGTGGTCACTGTTAGTGTGAGCTTATGGAACCCCAACTGTGAAAACAGGTGCTGTGCTGAGTGTTTTCTACAGCTTGTTTCATGTGGCTCTTATTTATTTATTTAATTTGATTCTTAACAAGTCCTGTGGGGCTGAGGCTTAGTTATTTGTTTTTTATTTTATTTTTAATTTTAATTAGTGCATGTTTGCAATACAGCTCACATTCATCATGGAATATCTACCTTTTAGAAAAGAGGAGTCAGTATGGTATTGGAACAAAAAATAGACATGTGGATCAGTAGAACAGAATTGAGAATAGAGAAGCTTCCCCAGATGCTGGACAAAGGGCCCTAAAACGTGAGGAGGAAGAAGGACAGCCTATTTGATAAGTGGCATTGGGAAAACTCATGTGTTTATAAAAGAATAAAGCTGGATCCCTATCTCTCACCATATACTAACCTAAAATCAAAGCAGACCAAAGATCTAAACATTAAAACAGAAACATTAAACCTTCCAATAAGAAGGTAAAATATCTGAAGTCATAGGCATAAGAAAAGATTTTCTAAACAGAACCTCAGTCCCAAGGAAATAGCAGCAAGAATCAACAGATGGGATCATTTCAGACTAAAAAGCTCTACAGCAAAATATTCAGTCAATAAAGTGAAGAGGCAGCACAGCGTGGGACAAAAATTTTGCCAGCTATTCTTCAGAGGACTAATACCTAGAATATACAAAGAACTCAGAAGAATTAAAACATCTGAAATTAACGACCCAGTCATGAAATGGGCTAGAGGAAGAAATACAGATGGCCAACAAAAATGTGGAAAACATATTCAACATCTCTGGTAATTAGAGAAACACAAATTGAAACAATGCTAAGATACTATCTTACTCCAGAAGGAATGGTGATAATTAGGAAATAAATAAATGCTGGCAGGGCTGTGGTGAAAGGAACCTCCTGTATTGTTGATGGGAGTGTTAACTAGTACAAACATTATGGACATGAATACGGGAATTTCTCTTTTTTAAATTTAATTTTTAATTTTTATTTATTTTTTTGGCAGAACCAGGGATTGAGCTCAGGCCCTTGTGCTTGCCAGGCAAGTGCTTGTTCTACTGAGCTATCTCCCTGGCCCCTATTTTATTTTCTTTGTATTTTAGGGAAGGATCTACAAGGTGTTCAGGGTTTCACTATTAGATCGGACTCATAGTGATCCTCCTGTTTACAGCCTCCCCCAGAGCTGGGATTACAGGTGCGTGCCGCAATGCCCAGTCTCAATTGCCATCTCAGCACACCCTGGGGGAGGGGCAGCACAGCATGCCTGGGAATCGAACCCTTGGCCCCTGTATCTGCTCGCAGGCAAATACAGGGATTTCTCAAAGAACTGAAATTAGAAATAAGACCCAAATATCCTCCTGCTAAGTGTCTTTTGCAAAGAGCTTAAGTTAACTACTACAGTGATAAATGCATACCAATGTTTATAGCAGCACAATTTATAATAGCTAAAATCCTGAAAGTGACCAGTATACCTTTCAGCAGATGACTGGATAGGCAAAATGTGGTATTTATACATAATGGAGTACTATTTGGCTATAAAGAATGATAATTTTTTTGCCATTTATATATTTGGTACAGTGTCTCACTACGCAGCTCAGACTCATAGTGATCCTCCTGTTTCAGCCTGCCCACAGCTGGGATTACAGGCGGGCACTGCCACAGTGCACCCTGGGGGCAGGATAAGGAGGAGCCAGAGATCACATCCCAGACCCTGTGCTTGCCAAAGCAGGTGCTTAGTGCAATGAGCTATCTTACCTGCCCTGAGAATGACAAATTTGAAGCATGTGTAGAACAATGGTTGTACCTGGAAAACATAATGTTAAGTGAAATAAATCAAAATTCACAAGCTTATATACTGTATGGTACCCATCATTTGAGTGAAGCAGTGTACAAAGATGATAAAAGATGGCTAGAAAGGGATAAGGGGACAGATCTTATCCAGTAGGGGAATGGTCAAAGGGAACAAGGAGAGGAGAGGGGTATGGGGAAGGGAAGAGGAGATGAGAGCACTGTGTCATGTCCAGGAACCTAATAACCCAAATCAGTGCCATAACATGGGTTAAGGAAGGTGACTAGTTCCCCACCTTCCTATCAACAGGTAGGAAGGTGACTGGGGAACTAGAGGAGGGGAGGGGAGGAGAAGAAGATAAAAACAAACTATAATATGTACATGTAACTACTTCCCAAGATTATGAGTTGCATGGATTACAGACATGTACTAATAAAAAGGAAAGCTAGAAATAAAGAGACCAAAACCAGAATAAGGAGAAATTGTTCCAATGGTCCCAACATGGTGGGAACATAGAGGATCCTGTGTTGACGCCCATTTTGGTAGGATAATAAAGTCAAGTTGTGCCAGGAATGGTGGTGCACACCTGTAATCCTACTTGGGAAGCTGAGGCAAGAGGATCTCTGTAAGTTTGAGGCCAGCCTGGGCTACCTAATAAGTTCAAGGCCAGCTGGGACTGCATAGCAAGACTCTGTCTCAAAAAAACTAAAATAACTAATAAAAGTCTAGCCATGGAGACTGAGGTGCAGTTCAGTAGCAGATCACTGGGCTGGCATGTGAGACACCCTGGGTTCCATCTCAGCAGTGACACCATCAACAGCCACGCTCTCCAATGGTGACCTCAGCTTTGTGCCTTTGCTTCCACTTATCCTTGAGACACTTCTGCCAGCTCAGTATAGAGGAGGTATGGGTGCCCAGGGCCTGCTTGATGGCACATGGCCTGGTGTGATGGGACCTGACGTGATGGGATGCCTGACATGGAAGGTGGTGCTGCTGCATGGGGTCTGTGAGGAGTCTGGTAGAGGTGACCTTGGAGTAGGGTAGCAGAGGACAGTGGGCTGTTGTCTGGGCAGAGGAAGTGACCTGTGCTCAGGCACAGAAGGAGTGTGTGGCTCATCCATTGCACTCCAGCAATTGTCCCAAATGTGGGAAACTTGGCTGCATAATTTGTGGCAGTGGGGGACTGTGTGTGTACTTTCCCCTGAAAAAATTAAAAAGTGATCTACCATCCAGGTTTCAGGCCCTGTCTGGTCATCTGCTTTGTGTGTGTGCTTCATCCAGTGAGTTATTGACACACTAACAAGCTGTGTGGGACCGGGGAGCTAGCTTAGTAGAATAAGCACTTGCCTGACAAGCACAAGGGCCTGAGTTCAATCCCCATTCCTGAAAAAAAAAAAAGCTGTGTGGGTGTTGGTGTGCCAGGCACTGTGCACAGACACTGTGCAGACAGCCTGAAAGATTCCTGAGAATAAATAGGTACACCATACTGGATGAATGGGGTCTTTGGGTTGGGGGTGAAGAGCTCATTGTGGTGGTCTGGGCTGTGGAAATACACATCTAGAGCTTTTGAGTGATGAACAGCCGCCATCTACTGAGATGGGGACCCAGCTTCCCCACCGTGAGGGTGGTGTCCTATGGCTGAATATCATCAGCTCTTGGAGGACTTAGAATTAATTACAGGGTGGTGTTGGCGGAGATGTGCTTGTGATAGTGTAAATGTTGGTTGTGTGTAAGAGGATCTGGCTTAGTAACAATTGTGTAGATTGAGATCCAGGTGTGGGCTGCATGCCTCACAGTTAACTCATTAACCCTAGAACAAACCCACAAGTGGTACTGCTGTTGTCAGCATTCTGCTGTAAGGAGGACAAGGCAAGGAGAGCTGTGGGTCTCTTGCTTCTGGGCACACAGGTCAGCCTGTGGCCATGCCTGGTTGAGTCTCCAGCAGCTGGAGAACTAGAGTCTGTATTAGGGTTTCTACTAGATTGGTTTTGTAACAACCACTTCAAAACTATCATTGAGTAATTAATTTTGTATTTGTAATTTTACCCAGAAAGACAGAAAATTCTTATGAAGTTCCTTAGCAGTGTTGGGAGTATATAAGAGTCATTATACTTTCCTACTCAGGTTCAATAGTTTTTGCGGTTTTTTTTGTAGAACTGAGGATTGAACTCAGGCCCTTGTGCTTGCCAGGCAAGCACTTATTCTACTGAGCTGTCTCCTCGGCACCTCAATAGGTTTTTGAACCTATATATTTATATCTTTCAATGAACATGCAGATTTTGATCCCAGTTCTTCTTCATCCTCTCCCTCCTTTGTGGAATGTCACAAACAATGGGGACTTTTTTTTTTTTTTTTCTTCTTACAGAACTGGGGATTGAACTCAGGCCTTTGCCTTTACCAGGGAAGTACTTATTCCATTGAGCTATCTCCCTGGTCCCCCAATGGGGACTCTTAATGATAGCTTCTTCATGACTCCTCTGTCCCTTGTGTTTCTGCCAAGGCCCCAGGGAGTCAGGACTTCAATGCAATCTTGCAACTAGAGCTTCCTAAATCTTTTTTCTGTCTGACCCCATCATAAGCCTGCTGTCCTTGTGCCCCACATGGTGACCACAGAATGTGCAGACTTCCCCTGCTGCTACCAGCAGCTGAGCCCTCTCAGGTTGTTTTTTATTTCCTTTTGAAGGTGGTTGGCATTGCCTTGCTTCCTGGAGCTCTTGGATTCCTCACAGACCCTTCCTGTCTCCTGAAGGTGCATGTGAGCAGTAGACTTAGGCCAAAACTTACTTTGCTTAGCCCAAAGCCATACTCTGTGATTCCAGCCTGGGTAGCAGCTGGCACTTCTGGGCAGGGCTGTAGCTCGGCCTTAGCCAGAGAGGAACTAGCAGGTTCCAGGGATTCAGCAGAGTTTTCCAGCCTCTCTGCCCAGGGCCTCCCACCACCCTCTGCTGCTGCCTTGGTGCCCACACCCTCTGCCTACCCAGCACGGTGCTGACAATCTCTGTCTTGGCTGCACAGCACTTGGAGAGGACAGGATGCTCTCCACTGCAGTGCTCCTGCCCACTGCAGTGACTTCTCACAGGTGCCCGGGTTTGTGGTTGTCACCACAGGAGGGCCAGGCCCGTGGGAACTCTGAGTTCTGGCCTTCCGTGTCATTGCTCATGAGATTTTTGGTTTCCCTGTTAGATTTCCTAGTGTTGCGTCAGTGCTAGGGCAACTTGGTTGTCAAGCACTTGAAATTCCTAAAAAGGAAAGGAAGATTGAACATTCAGGGGAATTAACTAAGTTGTAATGGCAGCTGATTATTTAGAGGTTTTATTAATCTGTTCAAAATTGCATTCGTTAACCAGTCAAAATCATTTGGTTATTCACTTTTATTTTAGGGTTATAAATGGGAAAATATTTGTAAATTTAATTTTAAAGCTTAGAAAGCTGGATTCCAGAGCCAGTAAGATAGCTCAGCAGACTGAGTACCTGCTTAAGTGAGCGCAAGGACTGGGTTTTGATCCCTGGGACCACATGTGTCGACCCTGCCCCCGTACATGCTGAGCTTGCCACTGAGACCGGATATGGTGATGCACGCCTATAACCCCAGGGCTGGGGAGGCTGGAAACAGGAGGCTCACTATGAGTCCGAGCTGTGTAGAGAGACCCTGTATCAAATACATTTTTTTAAAAAATGGGTTCCTAGAGTTTTCTTTAGTAAATTGAATATTTGTTTAATATGAATCATAAAGAGCCTTTTATTCATCCACAGAAGAGAACAGAAGCAGCAGCAGGATTCTGGGCTTAGAAGTAGTGTGGAGGCGTAACAAGAGCTGGGCCCCAAACAGAGAAGGTGTTAGGATGCTCCTGGGAGGAGGGGAGAAGCACGTGCAGGCCCTGGGTCTGAGCCATGCATGGCGGCACACAGCTGACATTCCTTACCAGGGAGGCTGAAACAGGAGAATCACCATGAGTTGAAGGCCAGCGTAGGCTGCATAGTGAGTTCATGGAGTACAAAGCAAGACTGTCTGCAAGAAAAAGAAAAGCAAAGAGAAAAGAAAGGAAGGCCATGTGAGATCAAGAGGCCAGAAAGAGCATAGCTCCCCAGGTGGGCACAGGTTCACTGTGGCTGAGCACTGGAGGGTGCAGGCAGAGCTCAGCTGTGTAACTTGCCTGCTGTTACACCATACACAGACAGCCTGTGTATGGTGAGGACGCTTTCACAGCCACACATCTGATAAGAGCTTGCATCTAGAGTAAATAAGGAACTATTAAAACTTAGTCCTAGAACACAAACAGTCTACTTGATGAATGGGTAAAGAGTCTGTGGCCATAAACACAGGAAACAGCACCCAGCACCATCGGCCTGGGAAGAAACAGGCCACAGCGAGGCATTGCTTCCCACCACAATGGAGAGAGTAATGTCCCCAGGAAGTTACATATGCGTTGATAGCGGTGCACTCACTTACCAAGCATTTGGCCACTCAGAAATTTAAACAGGAAGTCACCACATGGCCAGCGGCACCTAAGGGAACGGAATGAAGTGCTGATCTTGCTACAGATGGTGAGCCACACACACAAGGCCACGTCTCGTGTGGCTCTGTTGCATAAGATGCCTAGAACAGGTGATCTGGAGACACAGGAAGCAGGGGATACGAAAAAGGAATCAGGGCTGTTTGCCAGCATGGCTGGAATTTCTCTTTAGGGCTCTTTCAACATTCTGCATAGTAGAGATGATTGTGCAGTTATGTGACTATATTGAAAGCCACTTAATTGTCCACTGTACCTGGGTGCATCATGTATTATTTGACTTATATCTCCAAAAAGTTACTATAAACCAGGCCTGGTGATACAGAACTGTAGTCCCAGAGGCCTGGAGGCTGAGGCAGGAGACCACTTGTGTCCAGGCCTTTAGACCAACCTGAGCAACATGGTGAGACCTTGTCTCAAAAAAAAAAAGAAATGAAATTTAAATGTTGTAAAGAGAAGTAGAAGTATTCTGGACATGGTTTCAGAATAAGGGACAATCTTTGGGATTTAATTCAGTTTTGTGTAATACTAACAAATATAAGGATTCTGGGCTTAGAAATATAAGAAAAGCTAGGGGTCTGTAGAGAGCCATTGAGTCACATCCAGGGCCACCATGAGGAGAAAGACTGTAGCTGAGGAGCTGAGCCCTTTCTGGGCATGGACATGGCCAAGGGTAGGTGTAGTGTGTCCATGATATGTGGCCCAGCCGGTGCTTGGTTCCTATCTCCAGCAGGGAGAGCCCTCTCTGGCTGTTGTGTCTGATAAGGGATTCAGAGTGGTCCCCTGACTGCCCTGCCTGTTTCTCCCTAGGTTGGGAAGGATCGACTGCTGAACTTTGACCCCTGTTGCATTAGCTATTTCTCTAAGGGGGAGTACATCTTGCTGGGGGGGTCAGACCGGCAGGTGTCCCTCTTCACCAAAGATGGTGTGCGGCTCGGGACAGTCGGCGAGCAGAGCTCTTGGGTATGGACCTGCAGAGAGAAGCCTGATTCCAACTATGTGGTAAGAGGATGTCCAGGCTAGATGTCAGGCTGCCTGTGTTCCAGACAGCAGGAAGTGGCTGCTGCTTCTCTCCTACAGGTGACCGGTTGCCAGGATGGCACCATTGCCTTCTATCAGCTGGTGTTTAGCACAGTCCATGGGCTCTACAAGGACCGGTATGCCTACAGGGACAGTATGACTGATGTCATTGTGCAGCATCTCATCACCGAGCAGAAAGGTGAGGTATGGAGATGGCCTACAAGTGACAGGAAACTTCTGGCCATTGGGTCTTGCTCTTTTGGCAGGGAAGGGAATATAAGGATATAATGAAACCAGTGAGGAATGTCCCAACAATAAATTTTACCAATAATTCCAAGGGGTACTAGAACTGCCTGAGAAAGGGAAACTGATAATGATAAGCAAGGGGCAGGGAAGTTGGCCTGCGCGGGGCTGTGTGGATCTTGACACTCCTGGATGTGGCCTTTGGAAAAATAGTAGGGCCAGAGGTGAGCCAGGCTGGTTGGAGGATCTGGGTTCCAAGCCAAGCCCTAACAGTCTCCCCCTGAGAATCATACTGGGTGGTGAGTGAGAGCTCCTTGCTTAGACTGTGGTGTACAGGGCATAGGGACCAGGCTGGGGTCCATTCTTAGATTCAGCCAGCTGCCTTTGGCCCTACTTGTGAGGTCCCAAGCTGGAAGATTCTGACTATGGCAGTATGGCCTCTGGGACTGCAGTATCCCTGGAGACACTTCTCCTGCCTCTTCTGCAGGAGACAAAGTCCCTGTCATCAAGGAGATGAGTGGGCTGTGGCCAGAGATGACCAGGCACCTGTGTGGACTTCGGGTAACCAGGGGCTTGCTGCTCCATAGAGATTTGAAATTTAGGTTCAGCAAGGGGTGGCTGCACTGTTCTCTTCTTCATCCTCAGTTGCGAGCTTTGACCACAAAGATTGTGTTCTATACAGAGATTGTGTCACATACTGAGACTGTGTTATGTGCAGAGCCCATGTGTGGGCAGAGATTGTGTAATATAAAAGATCCTGTATGCAGAGTTTGTGTTGCATACAGAGATCCCATCACATATGGAGACCCCACTGTGTACAGAATGTATGTCATGTACCCAGTATGTGTTGTATGACTTTGGGCCCCTGTTCAGCCAAGCTGTTTGCGTAAGTTAGGCACTTCATGTTTAATAAGTGTCTCACTTTAATTGCTGCAGCATTAAGCAAATGATGGCTTTTAATTTCTTCCCTTGTACCTCACTTAATAACCTTAGCTAGCATCTGATTCTTTTCCTCTTGACAGTTCGGATTAAATGCAAAGAGCTTGTCAAGAAAATTGCCATCTACAAGAATCGATTAGCCATTCAGCTGCCAGAGAAGATCCTCATCTATGAGCTGTATTCTGATGACACTTCGGACATGCGGTACCGGCTGAAGGAGAAGATTCTCAAGAAGTTCGAGTGCAACCTGCTGGTGGTGTGTGCCAGCCACATCATTCTCTGCCAGGTGGGCGAAGGTCCCTGCTTAACCCATCACCTGGGAGCATGCCCTTTCTACCAGATCCAGTGACTTTCTGGTGCCCTTTGTTTTTCTGCTGTCCAGAAGATCAGGCTCTACCAGAAAGATATGGATCAGAAGAAAATGCTTTTTGTATTGATACTATGTTGACTTCTTGGGATTAGATATATTTAGTGGTTTAAGGTACAGCTTGGTACCCACAAAATGAAGCTAAATTTTTTGATAAGTGTGTACATATAAATTATTGTATCAACTTAGTAAGCAAGGAAGTTTTATCTCCCAAGAGGGATTTCTCTTTTTTTGCTTCACAGCAGGTAATGTTCTTACTATAGATTCTTAGAATAGAATGGTTGCAGTTGTGTAAAATGCAACCTGAGAACTTGAGAGTTCAGTGTACCACAGGTGACAGATGGGATGTGGCATGGTGTGCTAGCTTTAGGTGGTGGCCTGCAGGGAGGACACAGTCACAGGGACACAGGGTGGGGAGATGTTTTCACCTTTCACAGGGCAGGCCTGAGCTCTCACCCTGGGGTTACTGCCTAGGAGAAGCGGCTGCAGTGCCTGTCCTTCAGTGGTGTGAAGGAGCGCGAGTGGCAGATGGAGTCCCTTATCCGGTACATCAAGGTCATTGGTGGTCCACCTGGCAGGGAAGGGCTCCTGGTGGGCTTGAAAAACGGCCAGGTAAGTGCTTCCCTGTCCCCTCAGGCTTACCTGCTGATGGGCTTGGGAGGGAGACCTGGTTTCTGGAGGGCAATCTAGCATGTGCTTCCTTGGGGACAGTCAGACCAGAGGAGAGGCACAGCAACCCTTGGACCCACATTATGCCCTTGTCTAGGCAAAGCTAGTGCTTCCCAACTGCATGGCAGTGGGTTAGTGGGGTTCAGGTTACCCTGAAGGAGGGAGGTTTGCTGGCAAAGCAGCTTGAGTAACTGATGGAGATGGTCTTAGAGGTCAGGGTTCAGTTGGGGCAGGAAGTGGGTCACCATAGTCTTAGCCTGCATGTAGCAGTGCTGGTCCTTGGGATGGCATAAATGCTATCAGAACAGGGGCCCTGTGGGCATATAGATGTGGAGAATCTAGGCCACATGAAGATAAACATATTTCTGTGTACATGGGTATGTGAATGTGTGTTCTTTGCTCAAAATAAGAAAAGTTGTATGTGGGCTACAGAAAAACTTGAAAATGAAAATAGAACTGTGTTAGCTGAAAGCCAAGCTGTGTGGCAGATGGCTCATGGCCATGGCCATCAGGTCTTCACTGGGGAAAGAAATTGTAGAACCTGAGATCAGTGGGTTCCATTAAGCTACAAGGGCAAAATGTAGAGAGAGGTAGTGACTTTCTTGGCCAGCACCATGTTGTTAAGAGCCTGCACAAGCTTTGAGTTAAGTTCACTTAGCAGCTCACTATCTGTGTGACCTGGGCAGTAGTTACCTCACCTCTCTGAGCCTCAGGCCACATCAAGGTCTTTTTTTTTTTTTTGTGAAACTAGGAATTGAACTCAGGCCCTTGCACTTGCAAGACAAGTGCTTATTCTACTGAGCTATCTCCCTGGCCCCCACATCAAGGTCTTGATGGTGTTTATCATCCTCTTCCTGTGCCCTAATCTTTGTCAGGGCTTCCCATGACTCTGCAGTGTAAGCAGTAAAATGAACAAGGCTCCAGCCCAGGCACTGATAGGTCCCAGGCCCCCATCACCTTGGCAATCCAATAACCATGCTCGGTGCTTGAAAACAGCATCCATCCCTCCTGACCGCCTTGATGTCCTAGTTCTCTCACTGAGCACAGCCCCTGGTGTCAGTGGCAGCAGTGGGAGTTGTTCTATGGAACACATGGGCTTCCAGCAGCTTGGAGGGGCTCCAGCAGCCATTGCCATAACAACTCTCCCTCTCCTTCTGACATTTCTGTAGATCCTGAAGATCTTTGTGGACAACCTTTTTGCTATTGTTCTGCTAAAGCAAGCCACAGCCGTGCGCTGCTTGGACATGAGTGCCTCCCGGAAAAAGCTGGCTGTGGTGGATGAGAATGACACTTGCCTGGTGTATGATATCCATACCAAGGAGCTGCTGTTCCAGGTGAGGTCACTGAGGCCTCTGGCTTGCCAGGCTGGGCTTCACAAGGAGCAGGGATGAGGGAGCCTGAGCCACCTAGGCATGGCCTGCTCCACATCCCCCTTATCCCCATTCGGGGTCTGGGCAACTGTCAGGAGGAAGGGGCAGGCGCTACTGTCTGCATGTTCACAAGAGCACCGTGGAGAGGACCGTGGAGATCTGAAGAGGGGTGGTGGAATGATGCCCACTCTGTTGCTTTTCTCTTGTGAGTGACTCAGGCACAGTGAGGACACAGAAGCAGGCTCAGACCTATAGATGGAACCACAGACATGGCCCTTTTTGGGTCTGTGGGGCAGCCTATTCCCACCACTGGGCTTCAGAAATTTATCCTGGGGTAGGAGGCCTAGAGGTGAGCTGAATGCTTCCTCTGGCATCGTCCCTATTGTCATGGATCAGTTGGGCTTCTCTCTCCACCATGTCCTTGGCAGGAGGAACAGGGACAGGGGCTGCTAGAATAAGGAGCTGCTTCAGCACTGGGACTACTAGCCACAGGGGACTCACACTGACCAGCAGATCAGAACCGTTTAAGAAAAAAGAGAGCTCAGCTTCTGCCATTTTCCCCTTGCTGTGTGATCCCGAGCACTGGTCCTTAGTCTCAGTTTCCCCTTCTCTCTGAAGTGAGATCAGCACATTCCCACATGGAACTGTTGATGCCACTGCAGCCAGCTCAGTGCTGGGTACAGAACAGGGCCCTTTGCCTCAGTGTTCCCCCAGCTATGGCCCGGGCCTAGATCTGGGTGTGAGCAGGCAGGGTCTGCCCCTTGCTCCCTGCTGCGGGCCCCTTCCTTCAGAGGCTCGGACACAAAGCCTCTCATTTCTCCTGTCTGAAACTCTTTTTTGTTCTCCATGGCCCTTGCCCCTGTATTTTTTCAGTTGTGAGATAATGCCCAGTAGAGAGTGCTGGGCAGAAAAGAACAAGCCCCTGCTACCCCTGGGGGCTTCAGGGCCCAGGAGAGCACCAAGCAGGCTAAGGTGCCTGCCAGAGTATGGCGAGCATGCAGACACAATGTATGATTCTATAATTTTATAAACAACTCAATTGTTCCTTTTCTCATGAAAAGAAAGAAAGAAAACAGTAGTCTTGATGAAAGAATACTCAAGTAAACAAAAACAAAGAAAAGAAGTATCTGCTATTCCTCCCTCTCAGAAACAGCCTGTTAGTCCTTTGGATACATCCCTTTCCCATAGGGACCTGCATTGGTTCTTCAGTGGAAGTGGATTCTCCTTTGCTGATTGTGCTTGATGTGGGGTGGTTGCTCTGTCTGGGGAGGTGGTCCATTTTCTGGAGGTTCCTCACCCCATTGCACTGCCTAGAGCAGCTGGCTTCCACTCTTGCTTCCTCTCTCTCCCTGCCTCCCATCTTAGCAGGTTGATTCTGTGACCCAGACTTTGAGGCAGACTTGGCTGACATGAGGATGGCGCCTAGGCCGGATGTGGCTCAGGCTCCTGCCCCCTGCCCTACAGGAGCCCAATGCCAACAGTGTGGCCTGGAACACACAGTGCGAGGACATGCTGTGCTTCTCGGGTGGTGGCTACCTCAACATCAAGGCCAGCACCTTTCCTGTGCACCAGCAGAAACTGCAGGGCTTTGTGGTTGGCTACAATGGCTCCAAGATCTTTTGCCTCCATGTCTTCGCTATGTCTGCCGTGGAGGTGCCACAGGTACCCGGGTACAGCAAGGAGACAGGGCAGATACTGAGATGTGGTGGGTGGAGGTGCTGTGGGCTTGAGCCTGGAACCCTGGCTATAGCCTAAGCATCCTGTGTGTCTCTGAGGAAACAGCTCAACCTCTGAGCTTCTTGCCTCTCAGTCCCTTTCTGGTTGGGACAGGGAGGGCCATGTACTATGCTCACAGAGCCAGCAAGCAGCTGTCCAGCAGAAGCTAATGGTATGGGTTGTGTATGGGGGAGAAGGGTGATAAGTGTGGGCTGAGGACATGGAACCCTACACAAGTCCCTGAACTTAGAGGGTGATGCAGCAGGACCCTGCTTCCCCTGAGCTGGGGAGCCTCGTCCTGGCTGTGGGGCTCCTGAGTTCAGATCCAAGGAAATGGAAGGAGAAAAGGGAGGCGAGAGGGGGGAGAAGCAGTGGGAGGAGGGGCGGCTTCTTATGTCCTCGTCCTCATCTGCTCCTGGGCAGCCACCCCAAACCCCAAACCCAGGCTCCACATCTGCCAGGAAGCCACTCTGCCTCAGTTGTGCCAGTTGGGCTGTGCTTATTAAACGGCTTTCTTCCAAGATTGTAATCCTGACCTCAAAAAAAAAAAAAAAAAAAAAAAAAAAAATACAGCCACAAGGAGCCAGAGGGGCCCAGGACTCCCCTGCCAGAACCTTTGAGCCACAGCCCCAGAGCCTCTTCTGGCTACAGGATGCCCTGCTGATGGGGGCAGCCAGGCCAGGGTGGGGGAGACACTCTGTAGACAAAGGCCATTTATCTGTCGCCCTGCCCCCCAAGATCCTGCGGCTGGGCCTCCACTCAGAGAGTGAGCCTGACCCACTCGGGAGTCTGTTTCCCTTTCGACATCTGCCTCATCTTGTGCAAGAGCTGGTTTGTCTGCACTGCCAAGTAGGGCAGTGGCTCTGGTCAGGGGTGCTGTGGCAAGGAGAAGGAAAGCTCCACGGGTTCTGTCCATTAGATAGCCACATAGGCCTCCATTGTGTCCTCTTGTGCTGCCTTGCTGGCCCCTTCCCTGTCCTACCACCATGTATGCACAAAATCTGTATCCTGAGCACCTCACTTTTGCTACTTGATGCCTCATTTTCTTCTCTGTAAAATGGGGTTAATTTAGTTACTATTACTTTGTGGTGGTATCTTGCCAAGTTGCCCAGATGATCCTTCTGCCTCACCCTCCAGAGTACCTGGAGCTGTAAGCCCAGGCCACCATGCTAGGCTTGCAATACAGTTAATTAGACCCACTCTCAGGTTTCATCTGGCCCAATTTTTGTTAGATCCTTATGACAGTCATAAAATAGCAAGAACAGAATGGAGGGTACTGACAGGAGTTCAGGAAGGAAAGTCACTGTGAGGGGAGCTTCTGGAGATGTAGAGCTGAGCTCAGCAAGGCCCATGAAGGCAGCAAGTAGGAAGCTTTCCTGCTGAGGCTGGGGCCAGTGTTGAGTAAAGGTAAGGTGGCGACGCTTGTGCCTGCCCTTTGCCATGCTCACCCCTCCCACAGCTTTGCTTTGCCTCTGCTTTGCCAGTTGCTGGGCTGGGCAGTTTCTGGACAGATGACCAACTAGGCATGACCTTCCTGCAGGTGAAGGATAGGGTAGTTCTCACAGGAAGGTTCCCTTCAACACAAGCTAAAAGGGGCCAGGAAAAGTCAAAGATCAAGATCCCAACCAGTGAAAGCAGCACTTCTAACCCCACATTTGGGAACTGGAAGTACAGAGGTCCGTGATCTCCACTGCCTGGGACCTACTGGCCAAAGATGTGGAAGACAAGGCCCTGGTGTGAGAAGGCCAACCCTGCAAAGACCCATGCCCATGCTCGGGGCAGGACCTGGGTCAGACTTCTGCTCTGGCCGCAAGGCTCCTTAGTGCCAGGCCTGCATCCCAGCATGAGTTGGGGATCCTCTCTGGGTCTGAGTCTCTTGGACCCTCATCAGGGGTCAGCACAGCAGCTACACAAGACCTTGTCATGCAGGGCCACACCCAGGTTCCCTCAGCAGGAGAGAGCTGATGCCCAGGGCCAGCCGCACATCTCTCATCACACATTCCTGAGGTACACAAAGTGAAGGCTTGATAGAGCAAGGTCCCTGCACAGAAGGCAGGCCTGTGAGCATAGCTGACAGGCACCCCCACTGAGAAGGAAGCTCAGACTTCTTCCTGTGGGGTGGGAATACACAGGGTCGGGAGTTTCCAACACTTTGTCAATCTCCACAGATCATGAGCTCAATAGGGTTACCTGAAGGTGGTGCGGGTACTGTGTGGTGCTAAGGAGGGCCTGGGATGCTGGGCCTGTGAGGTAGGCTGTGTGGCCCCAGCAGGCCTCTGTCCTGAAACCACCCCACACAGGCAGACAGATGTGGACTCTGGTTCTGCACTGCTCTGAACCTCATCCCTCCTCCCCCTTGGGGCTCCATCCTGCAGTCTGCCCCAATGTACCAGTACCTGGACAGGAAGATGTTCCGAGAAGCCTACCAGATCGCCTGCCTGGGGGTAACTGATGCAGACTGGCGTGAACTGGCCATGGAGGCACTGGAAGGATTAGAGTTTGAGACAGCAAAGAAGGTAAGCACCAGCTCAGCAGGAACAGGACTCAGACCTTTTGGTAGTGTGGAAGGGCAAAAGCAGGTTGGGACCCTGGTGCTAGGCCATGGGTCCTCGCAGTGAACCGGACAGGGACAATCCCAGGAGTTGTCAAATGTAAGCAGACAATGCTTATAAGCCAGGTCCCCAGAGAAGAAATGGGTAGGTTCTGCTGCCACTTCTTAGCTATCATTTACGTATAGCGTGCAGCTGAGATGCTGTCCCTTAACAGGCATTTAGTAATGGTCTAAGCACCAGGCCTTTGTTCCCCTCAGCACTTGCTGGGCTCAGGGGAGGCTGGTCACACTTGGGCTCTGAGGTGCTGTGGTCTACCTCATATCTGTGGTCTGATACATTGGCTTGATTCATTATGTCATTTCCTGGTTTAAGCAGCCAAAGCCAGAGAAGAGGCTAGAACACTCAGCCCTGTCTAGATCTGAGAAAGCTGCATAGGTTTCTGTGTTGATTTCTACCCAGGGCTGAGGCAGGGAGGAAGGCTTTCCACTGTTCTTTGTATTAAAGCATGGTCTGGAGCTCAGTGTAAGGCCTTTGCCCGCTGTGTGCAAGGCCCTAGTTTCCATCCCCAGCACTAAACAAAGCAAAACCTAGGGGGACAGTTATTCCCTAATGCTTATTGGCACCTCAGTGTGGGAAGGGAGTAGGGCCATCTCTAGGAAGTTAGGGTGTGGGGATGTCTACCTGGGGACAGCTTCCTCCTCCTACCCACCTAGAGATGCCAGGAGGGATGAAAAGAACAAAGGATTCCTAGTGCAGGTTTTATTTGTTTTAGCCCAGAAGGAAGTTAAAGATTGCTTCATAGATTGTAGCCTCCTTGCCCCCAGAAACCAACAGCCACCTCATGTCAGTACCACAGCACTGCCTGCTGTGGTACTTAGGAAAGATTGGAATAGATAAAGGGAACTGGACTCTGACCCTCTATTTCTTCCCATCCTGTATCTAGAAAACACTCCCTGAGAATACAAATGATTATGTAACCACGTGGCATTTACTTAGTTATTTTAACAGGCAAATACAAATTGCATATATGGGTTGCATGATGTCTAGGAAAGCTACAAGATTTTTGACCTTGTTAGGAACTCTGAGTCTCACACATCCAGGTCCCGAGGCTGACCTCCATGCACGTTACCAGGCTCAGCCACATACATCCGCTAGGTGGCAGAGGAGAGCCACCCATGCTGTCAGCTGGCCACTGGCACCCAGACCCAGGCACCCTTGGAGCTTGTGATTCTGCTTCTCTCAGGGGTTTTTACACCCAAGAATCTTGATGGTCCAATCCAGAAATGACTGGAGAGCCATGGCTTGAGGCTGGCAGTAGCTATGGTCCAGCTAGAGGGTACAGATGCTGTGAGACACCAGGTCTTTCCTTTCCCTCTTGCCCCAAGCTGGCCCTGGATGATGGCTGGGCCTCAGGGAAACCAGGGCAAGAAGGCATCCTAGTGACGTCCTGGACTCCTGGACCTCTGCTCCTACAAGCCTGCCTTGCCCTTTCTGTGAATTCTTTAAATAACCCACTGCTGGGCATAGTCCAGTGCACCTGAGGTTCTGGCCACTTGCAAAACTGAGACAGGAGCATTGCCTAAGCCCAAGAATTTGAGATTAGCCTCAGTGGCAGAGTGAAAGCCTGTTTCAAACAAAACAGAACCAACAAAAAACCTCTACTTGCCAGCTGCCTAGTCTTGCCAATCTGTGACACTTTCCTTAGTGTGCTACCCTCCACCACCAAGTGTATGTAGACAGGGTATCATCTGGTTCTTACAGACAGCTCTTAGCTCAGGGAGATGTCATGTCTCCTTCCAGTGTGGCTCCTGGCCCTCATGCTGGGGATGGAACACAGAGCAAGCTGTAGTCATATATGGGTTCCCAGCCTCTGACAGGGAACTGGGTCTTGTGGGATAAAAGAAGCTGTCCCTCCATCTGAGTTGGTTGTCTTGAGTCAGCAAAGGCCAGATGACCTGGTCTTCTACCATCTTACTGGCTCTTTAGGAGGAGGTGACACACTGAGCAGAGGGCCGGGTCTCCTGGTACCTTAGATCCTTAGGTCACAGCCCCAGAGTTGCTTCCTCCTGAGCAAGTGTCAGCCATGTCAGGCCAATGGCATGGGCAGCACCGCTTAAGAGAAGTGTTGATGGCAGAGCCCCGGACCACAGCTCCTTGGCAGCACCTCTGAACCCCTTGCAATGCCTGCAAGCAGCAGTAGCAGCTCAGCTGACACCTATGTGCCCAGGGCTCAGAAGTGGCAGGCAGCCTGAAGGTGAAAGGCTCCAGTGTCAGCATGTGCCCAGAGCTCAGGCATGTTGGCAGGGTTGGCATAAGAATTTGCCCCTGTTTCTATGTGAGCAGAGCTGTCTCCTGCTTATATGCCACCCCATCGCTACACAGATGCCACTGCCACAGTCAGTGCCCATCCCTCTGTGGGTAGTCTCAGGGAGGCCCTGGCCCAGCCGGCATTGTCCCAGCTTTGTTTTCCTAATCCTAAAATGATGTCTGCATCTAGTGTCACTTTGCTGTTCCTTGTGCAGATTAATACAGGATGACATAGCCTGGCTGGGTGACCAAAGCAAATCAGTGCCCACCTCTCCTGTCCTTCCCAGATCCCTTTCTACAGCTTGCCTTCCTTCTCCATCTGCTCTGAGGCTTTGAGGCAGCTGACCTCACTGCTCCTTCCCCACAGGCCTTCGCCAGAGTGCAGGACCTGCGCTACCTGGAGCTCATCAGCAGTATCGAGGTAAAGACTAAGCTTCCCCCTTCTCTGGAGGCCAGCCCTTGAGGACAGGAACAGCCTGGGGTGTGGTCTTGCAGGCTCAACTTTGTAGGTGACAGTGCCCCAGGTGGCTCCTGACATCCTGACTTTGGTGTTCTCCTGTATGGAATCTGTGTGAAGATGAAGGAATCCTTGGCACTCCGCTATGTGCCCATGGCCACACCTTTTCAGGCTCCCTGTTCCACAGCACATTCTCTGTGCCCCACACCTGGAAATGAAGCCTTGGAGAGGCCTAGGGAGCCCTAACCCACGCTCCTGGCCTTGTCAGCCACCCCACCAGCCTCAGGCAGCTGAGATGCTAGTGCTAAGTGTGCCATTTGCTGGGTGACAGGAGAACTATTCTTAATTTCTGTGTATCTCAGTGCTGTCTGACTCTCTGTAAAAAGGCATACATATTTTTTCTCCTAAACAGATTTATTGTGGGGCTAAGGGAATGTGAGATACGTTTGAGTTCCCAGATGGAAGCTGAGAGGAAACCAGCACATGTCTTATCCCCCTTGTTCAGCTTGGAGAGACAAATACCTGTTGTGGGCCAGGCCTTGTGTTGAGTTCAGTGGGCAAAGAGCCAGGGGTGGGGATGGGCCCAACATCAGGTACCAGGGAGAGACAGAACAGCCATGAGTACAGAATCTTACCCATTCCCCTGCAAGGCCAATGAGAGACCACCCATGTTCCCCCCACAGCTAAAGGCAAGTGCCATTATTCTCCCACCCATTGGCTGTGTTCAGTGTCCCAAGGGTCCACAGCCAGAGGCTTGGGTGCCATGGAAACCTGTTCTGCCTGCTTCCCAGCCTCCTGCTGTCTTTACCCTGGCCACCTCCTTCCCTGGGCGTCACAGGGGGACAGTAGTGTCTTCTGTTGCTCTCTTACCGGTGTAGCTAAGGGCACCATCTCCCTGCACTGCCCGGCACATCTACTTTGGGTCCTCACCAATGCCATGGGACATGGATTGTTTCTCTGCAGCTTTTGTCACCAGAATGGCTGTTCCTTTTTGTGGGTTTCCTGGACGTCAGGGCACAGTCAGAGTAGCTCTGGGTCCTCCTGATAGCTGGAGGCCTAGGCTGTGTGCTGCTTGGCCTGACTCCAGAGAGCTGAGTGGCCTCCAGAGATGCTTGTGAGATTGCTGTAGAGTCGCTGTCCTCAGGGCTGGAGGATTCATCCCCTTAGGCCATTCACAGACACAGGGCAGCTGCACTGTCCTTGAGGGGCTGTGGCCAAAAGCGCATGCCTAGAAAGCCTCCTTTCATCACATTGATTTGCAGCCATGAGTTGAGTTACTTGGCTGATTTGCCCAAACTATGTGAAGAATTTTTTTTATTATTTTTGTCATAGGGGAAGTGTGTTACTTCTAACTGTTGAAATCCTCACCAGCCCATCCGGGAGTTTCGGCCCAGTCTCCTCCTCCAGCTGGCATGCTTGGTAGCAACCAAGTAGAGCTGCCTCAGGGTTGCAGGCTGAGTGTTTACAAATGCTTGCATGGCAGCTAATGGAGGAGGCCACGCAGTAGCTTTGCTTTGTCTCACTCTGAGGTGCTGCTGATCACATGAACTTGGCATTATCAGGGACCATCACATATTTCAGAGTGCAGGGTCACAGACACAGAGCCTCAGTTTGACATAACTGAGCCCGATGCTAACTCTGTCTGACCTTGATCTCACCCTCTTGAATCTTAGCCTACTTCATGATGCCCTTGGGATGTGACACAGAGGTCTCCGAGAGCAGTGAGGAGTCTGCTCGTGGCTAGCATGTACCTCGTGTGTGTAGCACATGGCATTCCTTCTGAATCTTCAGAACAAGGCCCATGGGAAGACATCCTCTCTGTGACCCTGGCTTGAGTAGAAACCCCAAGCTTTCTCCCTCGTCACCCTAGGCCACTGCTCCCTTCCAGGCTGGAGACTTAGATCCTGGTGGCTTGCAGCCATTAGCAAGTTGTAGTGTACTGTCCAAACAATCCCAGTGCCACCTGGAAGGACTCACAGGAAAGCGGCTGAGGAATTTCCTTTAAGCAAACAAAGGTTTCCATCTCTTTTTATCTTCACAAGTCTGGAAAAATCTCTGCTTTTGTTGTCAAGCATTCCCACTATAGCTGAAGGTGGGAGAAGCGACAGCCCAGGAGCCACACTGGTTCCGCTGGAAAGCCCAGGGCCCTGCCAGAAATAGCAGTTCCAGCCCCTGTGCAGGCTGCTTCCTGCCAGGCTGAGGGGCCATTTCCTGTGCTTCTAATTCTTCCAGGAGAGGAGGAAGCGGGGAGAGACCAACAGTGACCTGTTCCTGGCAGATGTGTTCTCCTACCAGGGGAAGTTCCACGAGGCTGCCAAGCTGTACAAGAGGAGCGGGCATGAAGACCTCGCACTCGCCATGTACACTGACCTGCGCATGTTTGAGTATGCCAAGGTAATGGTGCGCCCCGACCAGGTGGCCACTATACCCAGGCTATATCCAGAGAGGCAGTGTGGACTCCAACATCCCTGGTCTTGGGGGATTGGGTCCTTCAGTGACAAAGGGCCTGACCAAGGTTAAGCCAGACCCAAGGCTGACCTTGAAGGCTGGCTTCAGAAGAACAGAACATGACAGTTCAAACCTTGGTCAGCAACCAGCACAGGGCCATCAGCAAATGTTGGGGCTCTAGGCTTCAGGGAAGTCTCCTACAAGTTCTTTGCAGCTTTGTTAGAAGTATTCAAGGATTAGTATTCTTGGACACAAGTTGGCCCTCTAGCACTTGATCCTAGCATATCTAGAAGAGCTGATGGGGTCCCTGCCAAGGGTTGTCTCTGCCAGATCTAGTATTCAAGGTAGGAGGCACCTTTGTTAACCTGCCTTTGCTTGGTGGCCCAAAGTAAATCTTCATTCATAGTCAACTTGTGGCCATGAAGACTACCTCCTCATTCATAAGTCCAATGCAGAAAGCCTCTCCAGTTTGTTCTGTTGTCTGTCCCCAAAGGTAGTATTCTTGCTTTTTCTCCCCTACCTGGATGATTCTGGGCTATAAGTGTGTCCCATATGCCCCATGTGGGCATCTCCCTCACATGCCTCAGGGCCTTCTGCCTGTCCTTTATTGTTTCCTTTCCTACTGCTGTATCCCCATCACATACTCATAAGATTCCATGGAACATTCATACTGAGAATATCACACTTGGTGTATCTACCTAGGAACAAACCTTAAAGTGCAGGCTGGAGTTCCTAAAGGTAGAATCCAGGCATCATCAGGACAGGGGGCCTGGCTGTGTTTCAGAATTGCAGCCTTTGGGGACCCTAAGGAGTGTGCCCCAAGTGGACAGTGATGGCACGATTAGAAATCTGTGTCCAGAGCACAGTGTGGGTGTGAGTCCCCACAAGGCAGGTGAGGGCCATGACTGTGCCCTGCTTCCCCCAGAGAGAAGGGCTACGGCTCAGGTCAGGTCTGGGAAGGCACTGCAAGGGTAGGAAGAGCAGGGCAGGGTGGGGGTGCCACCACAGCGTGGGTGCCCATGGGTCGCAAGCCCCACATCCACATTTCCTGCCCAACATGCTGGGTTCACACACTCCATCTGGTCTGTCTCTCTAAGGTAAACATACTGGGCCTATTTGAGGTTTTAGTTTTTTATCACAATTCCAAGTAGGTCAGTTCCATTTCAACTGCCACTGCCATAGCTGGAATGAGAGAAACTGCACACATGCCCATTATGCCCAGAGAGAGACACAGTGCTTATTAACGTGCTGTGTTTTTGTTTACTTGAAAATTGCTTCCCAAGATTCAATCTGGTTTTGGAAAATTTTTAAATTACATTCCCACGTACAAATAAATTGTATGCTTTCTGGATAAGTGACATGTTTATATATTGATAAAGGGAGTTACATGCTCTTAACCCCCATGTAGTGCATCCTTATCAGAATCACCAGCCTGAGAACCCTGGTCTGTCTCATTCATCACTCAGCATGGCTTCGTTCTGTCCACTTCAGGGCAAAGGCTTTACCAAGGCCCAAGATAGTGTGTAAATTAGCTTTGTAGAACCAGACCTTTGGAAACCCAGTTTGGGAGCCTTGAGCCAGTTAGACTCGGTGTCCATTAAGTCACAGCCTGAGCTGGACTGCTGGTGGGAAGCAGGTGCGTGCCAGCTGGGGAGACCACCCAAATGTGCATCCCCAGCTCCCAGCCTTCTGTCTGCCGAGTCCCCCTTGCCCCTCATTAGAGGACATTTCTGCTCCCTGGTGAGGCTATCTCCACCACCCTTGCCACTACCCACAGTTCACCCACTTGTAGGCAGTCTCCAGCCTTATGTGGGCATAAGGGGAATAGACACATAGTGCCAGGACTGGAGTGTGTTTGCCATGGCCCACTGGTCCCATGGTGCAGGCTGGAGGGAATCACAACCAGCGGTGGCCCTGCCCCATACCAGGTCCTCAGCAACTGGGGAAACTGCCCTTCCTCCCCTCCTTAAAACAGTGGGTTCTCAGGCTGCCTTAGCCTGTGATTTTAGGGGTGCATAATTACCCTGGAACTAAATGGAAAAAGAAGTGAGCTAATTGTTGGAGTGGGCTTTTAGCATCCGTTGACTGTACTTTCCTGACAAATGCATACTAATCATGGGAAGGAGTGCCTCTCTATACTTGGTGAGATTGGTGTGCTGCTCTTTCTGCAGGGTCTGCTGTTCCTCAGGCAAACCATATTTCTTCCTGGGCTGAACTGCAAGCTCTTGACTCCTTTGAATGAACCCCCTTTCCACTATTAGTACCCATGCTGCCTCAGCCATGCTGTCCCTCTCTCCAAAACACTGTGGTTTTTGGAGGCTGGTTCTCCAGCGCCTGGGGGCCGTTGACCCAGAGAGCTGGGCACAGAGGCATGCCGCCCAGCACCAACCCACTGTCCTCTCCAAGGCCTGCTAGCTGCCTTGGTGCCCATGCTTCTGCTGTCCCGCTCTGGGCTAGGTGCCCACCCTATAGGCATGACTTTAGAACAGGGCACCATATTCATTAGCCAGGCCAAGTGCTGCCTGCCAGCTGTCCCTTGCCAGTCTCCACCTCCAGGTGACAGAAAGGAGAAACTCCTGGTTCAGGTCACAGAGCACTTGAGAAGTGAGGTACAAGTAGTGCTGCCAGTAGAGTGGCTGACCTAGAGCCCTGTGCACTGTGGCGATTTTAAGTTCAGGGCACTGGGTGCACAACCTGTCTGCAGCGTGTGGATTCATCCACATTCTGTGATGAGGTGGAGAACTGGCTGTTTGAGGAAGTCACGAGCACCTGGTCACAGTGCTACTCGGTAGAGGAGGAAAGGAAGCACCAAGGGCCATGATTTCCTCAGAAACACCTGTGGGTAACCTGAGGCCCCATGGCTCCAGGGACACCAGGGACTACCCCAGGCTCCATCCTGCTCTGGGCCCCACCTGCTTCCTGGCCACCATGCCTGACACAATGCCGGCACAGGAAGTCCTGACCAGAACACTTCTTGTTTGCTGTGCTTCCGCAGGATTTCCTCAGATCTGGAGACCCCAAAGAAACCAAGATGCTGATCACCAAGCAGGCAGACTGGGCCCGAAACATGAAGGAGCCCAAAGCCGCCGTGGAGATGTACCTCTCGGCTGGAGAGCACATCAAGGCCATCGAGATCAGTGGTGACCTTGGCTGTGTGGACATGTAGGTCTTGGCCCTGCCCAGGAGCACTGGGCAGGCAGGTCACATCATGCCACATCACATCACATCACATCCGCATCGTGTTTTGGCTAATGAGGAGAGAAAAGTGTTTGCCTAAGTGTCCAAGCCAAACATACATATGACAGATTCTTTGGGAGATGAGGTTGAATAGGTAGCCATTGCCTTTCAGGAGCCCGAGAGTCCTGGGGAGGGGGTGGGAACGACCAATGAGGTGACTCCAGACCTCTGGCTGCCATCTTCTCTATGTGTCACTCAGCTCTGTGGTGACCTGGCAGTGTCTAATGTTTGCCCCGCAGGGTTTGTGTTTGTATACCTATCTTGCAACTGGAGAAATTTGAGGTTTGTGGAACACATGATCAAAAAGGGCCACACACTGGGGCTGGGGAGATGGCTCAGTAGAATAAGTGCTTCCCTGGCAAGCGCAAGGGCCTGAGTTCAATCCCTGGTTCCGCAAAAAAAAAAAAAATAATAATAATAAGGGCCACACAGCTGGGAGGTGCAAGCAGCTGCAGACTCCAACCCTCTGGCTTCACTGTGTTAACAAAGGGCAGGTGTCCTGGAGGGTCATAGAAACCTGCAGGGCATCTGTGCAGGGACCCTGGCTGGAATTAGGTGTAGGGGTAGGAGCCACACTGGCCTCAGTACTATCCTCAAGCCTTAGCAGGCAGTAGGACTGAGCTCAGGCCATGCTAGGGACAGGAGGGGGGGTGGTCAAAGGCAGCCAGAGGCTAGGAGGGAACTGGTGCTTAGAGGGTGAGGGGGGGGAGAAGCCAGTTCTGAGCTTTGCTGGGGAGATGCCACACCCGAGCTCTCCAGGTATCCTGTCTGTCTGGCACTTATAAGCATGTACACCCATGTGTGTCCTCCACAGCAGGCACGAGGGCAAGAGAGCAGGGGCTGCTGAGGCAGACTGAGTCTGACCCCGAAGGCTGGAAGCAGTGCCAGGGCCCAGCAGCCATACCCTGCTGGAGTGACTCCTCACAGCCTGCCACCCCTCCTCCTCTTGTCTGCAGAATCAGGTGTCTCAGGGACAGGGGCATAGTCTCCCCCAACCCCAACAGAAGTGGCAGTGAGAACCAGGCAGGTCTCAGGCCACTGACTCCTATGGTTTTTCCCTGTAACTTTCATCCTCAAATGCTATGTCAGGTAACCCAGGGGCACTAAACCAAACCAAGACCTCAGCTCAAGGAGGCCTCAGCCTGTTACCCCTTTCCCAGGCCTGCTGTGAAGGGGCCTTTCCTCCAGGGACATCATTTTGATGGGTGGGGGCTCTGCGGCTCTCAGGGGTGCCTATGCCACCTTTCTCCCTTTGGAGTGGGGTTATTTTTAGATGTCATTATTATTCCACACACAGACTGACAGGCCTCCTGCGCCTGCCTGTCTCCAGAAGAAGCTGTCATGGCCACCCTCCTCTCCCTCCCC
>PVKA01019437.1:0-42065 GCA_004027165.1 Ctenomys sociabilis | reverse complement strand
AGCTTCTGATCACCCACTCAGAGCACAGCTCAGAGAATTGGAGGCTGCTGGTAGATCTGCAAGTGGGAGATAAGGGGTGTGGACGTCCCTATTCTCTGCTGCGCAGGATGTAAGAGCCACTTGTCTCCACCCTGGGCACCTAGCTGCACAGTGCTGGCACTCCTCCCTGAGGTTCATTCCTCTGACAGATTAGCAATAGGTATGGTTTCACTTGTTATTTTGAAGTGATTTGAGATGATGTGAAATCGTAAAAGTAATACCAAGAGTTCTGTCCCTTTCCCAAAATCCCGACATCCTAGCACTTGCTTCGTTGCTCTCATATTTCCCCCCAAGGCATTGGAGTAGAAAGTACGGGCATGATGCTCTTAGACCCCTGAATACTTCAGGTTTTTTTCCTAAAGATGACTTTGTTCTCTCACGTAACTACAGTCCACTGAGCAAGATGAATGCAGTACTGTTTAACTTGCGGCTCTTAAACTTTGCCATTTGCCTTGATGGCAAAGGAATTCCAGGGTCCAGTCCAGCTCACATGTGTTTAGTTGCTCTCTTTGCCCCCTTTCATCTGAACCTATCTTGCAGTCTCTTGTCACTCATGAGCTTTTAGGCATTTGAAGAGTGCAAGCGTGTTCTCCAGTGGAGTTTTTCTCAGTTTGGATTTGCCTCACTGGACACTTAAAGCAGGAGTTCAGGGGACACTTGTCCGTGGTGAATCTCATCAGGTGGTCCAGAAGTGGTTTGGTGCGTGGTCAGCATGGTGTTGGCCGTGTTGGCCTGGCTTCTTCACCTGAGAACTACAATGGTGCTTGCCTTATGCAGAATTTTGCTTTCCTTCACTGTGGTCTGTCATAGTCCAAAAATATTATGTGGAGAGTTCCGGAAACAAGCAACTCAAAAGTTTCAGATGGCGTGCTGTCTGGGTTGCGTGATGAAATCTTACACCGCCAGAGGCGTGAGTCACCCCGTGCCTCCACACTATTCACTGCCCACCTGGTAGTAGCCATCTCAGTTCTCAGATGGACAGTGTGGCATCATAGTGCTTATGTTCTTTTAACCCCTAGTTTAATGACACCAGAATACAAGGGGAGTGATGCTAGCAAATCGGATATGCCAGAAGGAAGCCATCCAATATTTCAAGTGAAAAAGTTACAGGTTTTCCATTTAAGAAAAGAAAAAATCTTATGAGGTTGCTTAGATCTATAGTACAGTTAGGTGCTTTTGAGAGAGACCATATTCATGTAGCTTTTATTATAATATATTGTTATAATTATTTTATTTTATTATAACTTATCATCAATCACTTACTGAGCCTAATGGATAAATTAAACATTACCATAGGTGTGTGCATATAAGAAAAGCATAGGCTGTGTGGAGTTCCATACTGTGCAGTTTTAGCTTAGGATGAAGCTTCTCACATAAGGGGATTGACTACAGTATGGACAAGCTGTGGGTGTTAATATTGCCCTCTATATTAGAAAAACGAGGTGACTCTACCCCTTTCTGTACAGCTGGGTTTGCCAGAGAAGCCCTCCTAGCCTGGCATGCTGCCAAACCCCTCCCCCTTGATGCCATCTTACTCTGCTTCTGAGCTCATGGCTGAGAGCTCCCCTTTTGCTCCTGCCCAAAAACTGGCCCTATGCTCCCCATTTCCTCCTCAGTCTTGGCTGTCCCTTCATGGTGGTAGCTCCCAGGGCTGCCCTGCTTCTCTCTAGAATGTCCCCTCTCTGGCTCTGCACCCACTATAGGGCTAGCAGTGCCAGGCTCTGCTCTGCCGACCTCCTTGTCTGTGAGCTCTGTCCTACCCTAAGCCCACTTGTTTCTCTCTGGTCTTCCTGAAGTGGGCAACTATCTTGGCCCATCCTGCAGGACTCTTCCTCTCAGCATCAGTAGCCTCTTGTATCCCCAGGCATCTCCCTGAGCCCAGCCCCATGGCTCCCACCCTAGTCAAAGGCTCTGTGTCTCTTGCCTCATCCTTGCATAGTCTAGACAGACACCTGTGAGTCCCACTGCTGGCCCACCCAGGGAGAAAGATTCCAAACATGCACCAATTCCCATCCCTGACTTCTGACCATGGCCTTCCGAGAGAGACCTGAGAGAAGCCACAGGCCCCTTACCCTCCACCCTTCTTGAATATACTGAGCTCATCCCCTCGTGGCCTTGGCAGTTGCTGTCCCTGTCCATCTGTGCATGGCCACTTCTCTCCCATGAAGGCACTGGCCTCAGTGACCCCTTCCCCTGAAATTCACAAAACATTGTCTGTTTCCTATCTTCCAGGCACTTAGGATAATCCAAAATGATCAGAAAGGTTGTCCTGCTCATTTTTCTTTTCCTTCTTTTGGTGGCTCAGCTTCTCAGGAAAGCAGACCCTTGGTTGTCCTGAGGTCTCAAACCATACCTGGCTGGGTTGGCCTTTGGGCTGACCTCCTCTCTCCCCCTCGCCCCCAGGATTTATTTCCTTGTGTTGTCTTTTTCTCTTTTCCTATCTATTCTATCTTAATTTCCCCTTATTCTCCATATTGCTGGCTATCATGTGATGCAGATTTGTTTTCAATATTTGTTTTACTTACTGGGTTTGTCTTTATGTTCCTTACTTAAAAACAAGATGGCTGAATCAAGCATTTTAAACCTTTAGTAAGAAATTAATCACATGGCTGGCTAAAGGCCCTGTCACAGGAATGGATGTTGGCTCGGGCCCTGCTTTGAGCAGCTCTTTTCCAACTTGCCTGCACCTGGGTGTCCTTCACTTATAAAATGAGAGGTCGGGATGAAGGCTGAGCAGCACCTGTCTGGCAGACTCCAAAGTCCTGAGTTCAATTCCCAGTACAAAAAAAGAGAGATCAACCTCCAAGTCCTCTTACATTTTGGCTTGAAGGTTGTCCTCAGTTAATTTAAAAGAAAAAAACAAAAAACAAAAAACTTTTTTTATTGTGGTACAATACACATGACCTAGAGCTTACCATCTTAACCCCATTGGTGCGCACAATGCAGTGGCTTTAAGTAGATTTACACTGCTTGTGACTGTGCCTGCTGTTCCTGCAGAACTCTCATCATCTTGCAAGTCTGAATTCTGTGCCCCTTAAGCACTCCTGGCCCCTCCCCACAGCAGCATCACCATTCTACTTCCGTCTTTGTAAGTGGAATCTGTGGCACTTGTCTTTTTGTGACTGGCCTATTTCATTTGCCTTCAGTGATTGTTATTGATAATTTATTAGTTGTCCTCAATAGAAAGGATTGTTCCTGCTGCTTTTGTGGAAATCTGCCTTTTAACTGTGCAGAATCAGTTACTACCATTTTTGGCTAGTGAGCAGGACCCTGGCAGAGAGACCAAGCTGGATGTTGGTGGGGGAAGCTCTGTCCCTGGGCTGTGCCTGGGCCACATGCCTGCACAGGGAGAATGAAAGGGGCCAGGCAGATGCACACAAGATGTGTCCACCTTGGCCCTCCCCACAGTCCCTAAAATTGCCTCATGAGCTTGAAATTGGAGTACTTTCAAACATCATAGTGCACATTAGCTCCTTAGGGTGAGCTGGGGGCGTCTCACTGGCTTTGGATTTGCTCTCTCTTCATAACTCATCTGGGGTAGGAAGGTTCTGGCTTCCATGTGGGGCTTGGGACTCTCTTTTTGAGGGGATTCAGTGTCCCAGCCTGTTCTAACTGAACTTGCCTTCCCTCCCAGATGCTGAAGTTCCGGACAATTAACAGGGGCCTGAGGCTCTTGGGGATCCGCCGAACCTCCACTGCCTCCGCTGCCTCCCCAAATGTCCGGCGCCTAGAGTACAAGCCCATCAAGAAAGTCATGGTGGCTAACAGAGGTAAGCCTTCCAAACTGGTGAGTGGAGCCTGGGCCAGCCCAGCCCAGCCAGCCTTGGCTTCCTCCTCACCTGCCTGCCCCCACCCCCTGTGCTTTGCTAAGGACCCAGGAATCTTAACTTCTCACCCTGTTGCCCCTAGGTGAGATTGCCATCCGAGTGTTCCGGGCCTGCACAGAACTGGGCATTCGCACTGTAGCTGTCTACTCTGAGCAAGACACAGGGCAGATGCACCGGCAGAAAGCGGACGAAGCCTACCTC
This sequence comes from Ctenomys sociabilis, assembly GCA_004027165.1. Classification (NCBI taxonomy): domain Eukaryota; kingdom Metazoa; phylum Chordata; class Mammalia; order Rodentia; family Ctenomyidae; genus Ctenomys; species Ctenomys sociabilis. The sequence continues at coordinate 37,998 of PVKA01019437.1, read as the reverse complement.
ATTGGCCGTGGCCTCACGCCGGTGCAGGCCTACCTGCACATCCCAGACATCATCAAGGTGGCCAAGGTGAGCAGGGGCCTCCTGCAGCCAGGCCACGCCCTGCATTGTGGGAGTGGGGGTAGGGGGGCTGAGCAGGGCAAGTGGCAGTGGAGGAGGCCATAGAGACTAAGGGACGCCTGCCCTCCTGTCCCACTGCAGGAGAACAACGTGGATGCTGTGCACCCTGGCTATGGGTTCCTCTCTGAACGTGCAGACTTTGCCCAGGCCTGCCAAGATGCTGGTGTCCGCTTCATTGGGCCGAGCCCAGAGGTGGTCCGCAAGATGGGAGACAAGGTGGAAGCCCGTGCCATCGCCATTGCTGCAGGTGACACACAGCTCCTCGTGAGGGGCCAGCAGGGAAGGGCCAGCAGGAGTGCTTCTCCATGGCAGGTGTGATAGGGACTCTAGCTGGTTACAGAACCCCCCTAAACCTGTCCCCCAACAGGTGTCCCTGTGGTCCCTGGCACGGACGCCCCCATCACTTCCCTACATGAGGCCCATGAGTTCTCTAACACCTACGGCTTCCCCATTATCTTCAAGGCCGCCTATGGGGGCGGGGGCCGTGGCATGAGGGTCGTGTACAGCTATGAGGTGAGCAGAGGTGCAGATGTCACCAAGGGCTGGGAGCAGGATGGGCAGTCCACCGTGGGGTCCAGGATGTGTCCCCTCAGGGATCTGGGAAGTGGGTGGGGTCACAGCAGAGGGTCACACTAGGGCAGGGCCCAATGTCTGTCTGGCCTTGCTGGCCCTTCCAGGAGCTGGAGGAGAACTATACCCGGGCCTACTCTGAGGCTCTGGCAGCCTTTGGGAATGGAGCACTGTTTGTGGAGAAGTTCATTGAGAAGCCACGCCACATCGAAGTGCAGATCTTAGGTGAGTAGGAATGTCCCTGTCCCCAGCTTAGGCTGCCTTACCTAAGTGGCAGGAGATAGGAGTTGATATCTTTCTGGTTTATAGTTGCCAGCCTGTGGGACAAGTCCTTTCAGGGAACAGCACTCAGGAAAAGAGCTGTGGGGACTGGTGACAGTGGGGTTTCACCAAATCCCCCACTAGTGGCCTCCCTCCATAGCAAGTAGGTCCTGTCTGGCCAAAACACCTAGATGGGGCCTATTGGGGAATCCCAGAGACATCTGGATTCCGGAAAAGGCTGAGTCCCAGTTACCATCCATCCCAGGGGACCAATATGGGAACATCCTGCACCTATATGAGCGAGACTGTTCCATCCAGAGGCGGCACCAGAAAGTGGTGGAGATCGCTCCTGCTGCCCACCTGGACCCCCAGCTTCGGACACGGCTCACCAGTGACTCTGTCAAGCTTGCTAAGCAGGTGAGGGAGGATTCTTCTGGGACAAAGCAGTACAGGACAGGAACCTCTCCCAGAGCAGGCATCACAGCAGGGGACCTAGGGGCCCTTGGGCAACAGAGAGACCAAGCTGACACTCTCAGGGAGGGAAGAAGTGAAGGGGTCTCCTTACTTGGCATTCTCTTTGTGGGACAGCCAGGCCTGGAAGCCAGAGTGACTGAAAAGAGGGAGGAGACAGGCCTTGCCATTACCTAAGTGTATACACACACACACACACACACACACAGAGACTTTAGCTCCAGCTCATACCAGAATAAAGGGAATGAGACCCACAATCCTATCCCCTGTGTCACACTTGTCACATCCACTTCTTCACTGACACCCCTCTGCCAACCTCTGCACCTAGGAGTGTTGAGCTGTCCACCCCAGCAGTGACCTGGCCCCGCCTGGCTGGTGGCACCGGCACCAGCAGGCATGTGGCAGGGGCCTTGCCTTCTGATCTTCCTGGGCCTGGCTCCTTAGCTCCTAGATGAGGCCACATTCTTCCAGGGTCCAGCCCTGTGGCCTCCAGAGCTGTGCTGCCTCAGCCCCCACCTCAGATAGCTTGGGCCTAGTGAAGGTGACAGGTGATCCTGTACCCTCCCTGCAGTGGAAGCAAGGCCACACTTGGTCAGTCGGGGCCCTCTTGCAGAGCTGGGAAGATGCAGTGTTACCTTGACCTTACTGTGATTGTTGGTCACTGACACAGTGAACTTAGGAGAGCCCATGTACATCGGTGTGATGCAGGGAGTGTTAGAGGTGAAACTGGAAGTAGGGGTTGCCATCTGAGGAAGCCGTCATCTGCTGGGTCCTCCCAAGTGACATTTCTTGGAAGGGTGACAGGTGATGCCAGAATAGAGGAGACAGGAACTTTCTGAAGCTCTCTCCATAGAGGGCAGGGTCTAGGAAGCCCATATCTCTAGGTTTGAAAGGCAGGCTGGCCAAGGGACAAGGGTGCAGGCATTGACGGTCCAGGACAAGTGTTCTGCATCCTGGGTGTTGGGTCTGGGGCAGAGCTGGTGGCTCCCATTCATCTGTCTGTAGACGGAGTTGCCGCAGGCTATTCAGTGCTAGAAGGCACCTTAAGGGTGGGTCCCCAAGGATACTCTCTTACCACCCTGGGCACCTGCAGGTGGGCTACGAGAATGCAGGGACTGTGGAGTTCTTGGTGGACAAGCATGGCAAGCACTACTTCATCGAAGTCAACTCCCGCCTGCAGGTGGAGCACACAGTCACCGAGGAGATCACAGAGTAAGCAAGGGCAGGGCGGGAGGGCCGGCAAGGGGTCTTCCCACCCAGCCAGGCTGAGTGGCTGGAGCACACTGGCTTCTGTTGTGGTAAAGAGCAAGGAAGGATCCAGGGACTGAACTTTTTTTTTTTTTTTTTTTTTTGGTGGAACTGGGGATTGAAGGGACTGAACTTTTAGAAAAAATTATAATATAAGTGTTATCGGGCCGGGAAGATGGCTCAATGGAATAAACGCTTCCCTGGCAAGCGCAAGGGCCTGAATTCAACCACCAGTTCCACCAAAAAATAAAAATAAAATAAAAAAAAATAATAAAATAAGTGTTATCTGCTTATTGTAAAATTAATACGAAGAAGCAAATAAAAATGATTCAGGCCCCCACCCTCAAAATGAGGATGCTTACCTGTGCCGGTGGCCGGGCCACACAGGCACCCACCAAGGCTCACAGCTGCACTCCAGGGGGAGGGCACCCTGCCTCTGCTTTCAGATGAAGGGACTGAGGCCCAGGTGTTGGGAGTCAGGTCCGTGTCACACACAGCTACAGCTGCAGCCCTGGTCTTTCTCTGTCCTGTCTCTGCTGTATCTCCTGTGACCTCTCTTAGTTCCTTGCTATGTTTCCTTCCTTTATTTATTTATTTTTTTTTTTTACAGAACTGGGGATTGAACTCAGGCCCTTTTTGCGCTTGCCAGGGAGATGCTTATTCCACTAGCTGTTTCATTCCTTTAATTTTTTTTTTCAAGAAATCTTAATTTATTAGTTATTTTGTTTTAATGTATTTCAAAGTTTTTTTTTTTTAAGGTTTTTTTTTTTGTTTGTTTTTTTTGTTTTTTTGGGATACCAGGGATTGAACTCAGGACCTTGTGCTTGGCAGGCAAGCACTTATTCCACTGATCTATCTCCCTGGCCCCTATGTTTCATTCCTTTAAAAAAGAAAAAAAAATATATAATTTGATGTGGTTAAGATGTTTTATATAGTTGGGCTTTTTTGTTTTGCTTTCAGTACTGGAGATTGAAGCCAGAGCCTTCACACTAAGCTCTATCCCCAGACCCTTTTTTAAAAATTTACTTATTAGAAGGGCCAGCCAAATAGCTCAATGGATTAAAGTACTGCAAACAGGTACAGGAGCTGGGAGTTAAATCCCCAGGCCTGCCATGCTGGTCCTGCCACCAGGCTGCACTAAAACTGCAATTGAGACTGGGCATGGTGGTATGCGCCTGTAATCCCAGCCTTGGGAGGCTGTAAACAGGAGGATCACTACCAGTCGGATCTAGTAATGAGACCCTGTAGACCCTCCCCTAAAATATAAATAAACAAATAAATATAAAAATAGAAATTTACTTATTTTTAGTCAGAGTCTTATAAAGTTTCCAAGTTTTCCAGGTTGGGCTCAAACTTGCGACTCTCCTGCCTCTGCTTTGTGGCTCAGGGTATGTCTGTCACCATTTTTGTGCCCATATCTGTGACGGTGTCTGAGGTGATCACTTTAGTAAGGTTAACCAATAGGTAAGCAACATCCCACCTCATAGCCTTTGTAAAGTACTATAGCATTCTCCCCCAAGCTTTGGGTGAAGACATTTTTTTTAAATCTGCGTTTTCTATAGGCAAACAATTTTCCTTGTTTCAAGATATGTATTTTCAGCTATTTAAGTATTAAGCCTTGGCTTTGGGCCAGCCCACCTCCCCAGGGAACGTGCCTGACTCCAGCTCCTCTCCGCCCCAGACGGAGGGTGCTCCAGGGCAGCTGCCTTTGCCCAGCAGGTGCCTGGAGCCCAGCACTTTCCTCTGAGGTTAGGATCAGAGTCAGGACAGGTGGCCAGCTGTGAGCTCTGGCCCCATGAGACTGTCCTTGTCCTATCGCTGCCAGGATGCTGCTGTCAGAAAGACAATGGCTTTGTTGGCTCCAGAGCGAGGGTTCTGGGTCACACAGCTCAGGGTTCTGGCTGCCCCAGCACAGGTTAGAGGCCCTGGGCTTCTTCCGGTGATGGGAACATGAGTGACTCAGAGCACTGTCCCAATCCAGCATGGCCGTGGTCTGTGGTGCATAGATGTGGTGGCACAGCATGGTCACCATCACTGCTCTGAAGTGGAGCAGTAGGCAGTCCCAACATGGAGGAAAATCTGCCTGCATAGTTCCCATCTTTACCACAGACCTCACTGACAATAAATTTAAAACCTCAAGAGCTTGTTTCTTGACAGCTGTTCCACTTAGATTTGCTACCTCCTTAGGAACATCACAGGCTGAGCTTCTAAAGCCACACATGCCGGAGCCTTGTGCTCTGAAAACTTCCCAGGAAGGGGTTTGGGCACAGCCCAATAGGACAGAGGTGCCAGGGAGAGAGTGTCTGCCCATGCTGGGCCTCTATGTGGAGGCTCATTTGCAGATTGGACCTACAGAGCTCCTGGGCCAAGGCTTTTAGTCTTGGCTTCACAGAGGCAAGCTCTGGGGTTGGAGACCCCAGACAGAGGCAGGCTGAACACCGGATGGGGAGCTTCAGGAGTAGGGGTAAAGGGCATGTGGCGTGGCTACAATGCCTGTCTCCATCCCCTATGGGAACCAGTCTGGGCAGTGGAGCCACTGATCAGAATGGCCTGCTGCAGTGGCCTGCATCAGCCTCCTTTCCTCCCATGTGTCCCCTTTTGCAGTGTGGACCTGGTCCATGCACAGATCCACATGGCTGAGGGCCGGAGCCTGCCTGACCTGGGCCTGCGGCAGGAGAACATTCGCATCAATGGCTGCGCCATCCAGTGCCGGGTCACAACAGAGGACCCTGCACGCAGCTTCCAGCCTGACACGGGCCGCATTGAGGTAGGTAACCTGACACAGAGTGACTCCAGTCTCAGCCCGTCTGAGATTCTCACTGCCTGTCCAGGATGCCTGGGTCTGTGGCACACAAGGGACCTGGCAGTTAGGATGAATCATCAGAAAGACTGGTGTGAGTTGGCCAAGAGCACACAGTAGCCAGGTGTTGTCTAGAGTGAGAGAACATTCCAGGAAACGATCGCCCTGTGCAAAGGCCAGGAGAAACCAGCTGGTGAATCACCTGGGATTAGGGTTGCCACAGCGGTGGAGCAAAGAGCTAGAACTGCTGGCCTCCAGCCTGCCCTCAGTGTGGGGGGAGGGGGCTGACTGGTAGAGTAGGACCCCAGGGCTGTCCCTGTGGGGTTGTGAGCCAGGCTCAGGAAGCTGTCAAGGATGACTGAAGGAGGCCTGCTGATGGCAGTCAGCAGGCCAGAGTTTGCACTTCTTTGCCTTCTCTTTCATCACAGTGCAAAAGCCCACTTTCCTCCCTCTTCACTTGTGCCCCTGCCCCAGCCGGCTCCTTCACCCCTTGGGTCCTGCACAATATCAACAGCCCCTCCCCATGGCCTAGGCCCTGAAGATGCAAGACACTGGAGGAGCACAGTGTCTGCTCCAGAGTCCAGGGCAGAGCATTTGTGCTAGGTGGCAACAGTCAGATGGAGTGGGACAGGGGACTGGGTAGGCTTCCCACGCAGCAGAGGCTGTGGGCCTCTGCAGGGTCAATGGCCTGCCTTATTTTTTGGAGAGTTCTTGGGAGGTGGGTACCCCCAGGCAGGCACAGCCCCACAGCCTGACTCCTGAGCCTGGATGGCTGGGGCAGCAAATGGCCTGGGCTGCAGCTGCCAGCTGCGTGGGCACCACCTCTCTCCTCCTCTGTGTCCATGGCCAGCTGCTCAGAATCTGTTCACCACAGAATATTTTTAGCTGGCGGTTCCTGCTCACAGTAGAATGTCCACCCTTAAATATTTTATTAAGTTCCTCTTTATTGAGCATAGGCCTGTACCCCTTAGAAACAGAAAGGTGATACTATGGGTGTCCCCAGGTCCTTAGGGCTGCCCCTACCTCTCCCTCTTTCTCTCATGACCGGAGGTCCCCCATCCTGTCTCTGTGCTATCATAAGCACTCTCTCCCAGAACACCTCAAACTCTCCCTGGGCCCTCATCCTACCCCTGTGTCCTTCCTTTCTGACCTGTTCCACCCCTGGGTTTGCTTCCTGGGCTGCCTGCACCAGCACTGTCACACCTATCTTTGCTCCTTTGACGAGTTTCTTTCTGTCTCGACCTTGCCTCTCTTTGTCTCCTTGGTCCTCCAGCCTCCCTTTTGAAGAGGCCTCCCCATCACCCTTATTCCATAACACTCCTTGGTCAGCTGCTCCCTGTCACAAGACTCTTCTTTCTCCTGCTGGGAAGACTGGGAGAAACTTAGATTTAGCTGCCATGGCCTCAGCCTCTGGCTGCTGGTGGGTACTCTACACACACTCCAAGAACAAACTGGTGGACATGCAAAGGAATCCAGAGGTGGATAGTTGGTCAGGCAGGTGGCAGGAGGCTAATGAGACTGGCCCCTGCCTGCCAGGTCCCCTTTCCACACTCTGGTTGGGTTGCACACAGCCCTAGGGCTAGCAGGGCCTTGGCTTCTCTGTTCTCTCCCAGCCATGTCAAAGGCAGCAGTGATGTGGAACTATGAAAGCTGTGCTGGGTTTGCTAGCAGAAGTAGAACAAAACTTGATGGGTGGGGTTGGGAGTCCCTGCTACCCCAGAGCTTGGCCCAGCTCCTGACTTCTGCTTCCCACCTCCATAGGTGTTCCGCAGCGGGGAGGGCATGGGCATCCGCCTTGACAACGCTTCTGCCTTCCAAGGAGCTGTCATCTCACCCCACTACGACTCCCTCCTGGTCAAAGTCATCGCCCATGGCAAAGACCACCCCACAGCTGCCACAAAGATGAGCCGAGCCCTCGCTGAGTTCAGGGTCCGAGGCGTGAAGGTGAGAGGTCACTGCCCCCATCCGTCTTTGCCTGACCCTTGGAGGATCCCACGATCATTTACATCCTTGTCAAGGGGCTGATGTAGCTCTGTGCATTTTGCTTGTGGCTTTGACTTTGTCAAGGTTAGTAGTTCCTTGGTCTCAGTGGCATGGTGGACTGTCCTGTGCCAGGGCCCATTCAGCCTTGGTATCTGTGGGCTGGCTGGGCCCCTCCTCAGATGCTTGGTTCCTAGCCCAAAGGCCTCCCACCTGGTGGCTTGTTTGGGGAGATTTACTCTATTTCTTAGCTGTCCATTGTATCTGTTCAAGGCCACTGTGTCCCTTCTGGAAGCTCAGACCCCTCTGGTTTGAGCAGTGGCCTGCACTTTGCACAGGTGCCCCAGGACTTTCCTAGGCTTCCTTAGTGAGAGCCCTACCCTGTGCAGATGGGTGATGAGGTCAGATCCTCCTGCCAGTCTCCACCCTTACCTGGCTCGGTGTCTGGGAGAAACTTAGATTTAGCTGCCATGGCCAAGGGACTGGCCCTATGTCCCTACCCTCAGGCCTTGCATGGCTGGCCTTCCTCTGGCTAGTGGTGGCTGGAGGGAAAATCTGAAATGTGCCCCACCTACTTCTTTGCTGGGCTCCATTGGTTACTAGTGTCTATAGCTAGAGATGAATTCACAGCCAAGAATACCACCTTGTCCTCTGAACAGGCAGCACCTGCCTACGTATCCTGTGGGCATCTCCATCAGCTTGGGGACAGACGCTCAGGCCATCAGCTTCTGTGGGAGTCCCTCCTTCCTCTTCCCCAGCCCACACTGACTGTTGCTGGGTGTGGCCTCATCCTCCCCACGGCTTCTTCCAGCCCTACCTGTTGCTGAGGCTCAGCTGGTGTGTCAGGCTCTGGCGGTGCTGTCCCTTAGGATCCCATGCTTCTCCCTCCCATCTGTCAGGCTGGACCATAGAGGGCACAGGAAGCGTGGGGAGGAGGGCCAGCAGGAGCACTTCTGAGCTTGCATGCTGTGCGGGGCCAGCCTGTCTTCCCGTTCACTGGGGGTCTGTGCTCTTCTGTGGGAAGCCTTATGGGCTCCTTGTCTGGGGCTGGGCTGTCCTACTCTTGAAATGGAGGTCATGCCGTTCACTCCCAGCACGCTGTGCTTGGCTTTCCTGGCTGGGTGTCCTGTAACTGAAGTCAGAGGGGTTGTGTGGCAGCACACACCATAACAATGTGTGGGGGTGACTGGGCTCCCCCACCTTGGTTATTGTCTTGCTGGTGACCCTGGCTGCCCCCTGTGATTGTGTCCTGATGGTTCTGCTCCCTTGTCACCCCCAGTACCTTGTTCCCCAGGGCCATAGGACCTCACTGTTGTCCTACACCCCAGCAGACCAAGGGATATCTCAGGTGGATCAAGTGACCATGAATGGCAGCAGGATGAGGGTTTTTGGTTTCTTGGGGTGCTGTGACCTTCCCAAATGTGCACCAGGCCAGGTTGCTGGTTCCTGCACACCCTGAGCCTCCTGCTAATGCTGGCTTTCCAGTCTTGTGCTGCTGTCCCTTTCCCACACTGCCTGTCCTCTTTCCTCCCTTCCTCTTAGCCATGTGACACCTCTGCTCCCTCTCAACTCTGCTTACAGTCAGGCACATCTAGGAACTTTATGAAAATAGAGAAAAAAGGGCTGGCCAAATAGCTCAGTGGATTAAAGCATCAGCAAGCAGGTGCAGGTGCTGGGGGTTCAATCCCCGGGCCTGCTATGCCGGCCCCGCACCTGGGGCACGCTGAGATGGCAGTTGAGACTGGGCATGTTGGCACATGCTCATAATCCCAGCTCTTGTGGGCTGTAAACAGGAGGATCACTATGAGTTCATAGTAGTCTATAGTAGTGAGACCCAGAACACCCTGTAGACCCTTCCTTAAAAAAAATACCAAAAAGCAGACACTAGCATCCCAGGGTGACAGCCTATGGCAGCCTGACACACTGGTTTTTCTCCATGAGGGAAACACACTTCCGATGGATAGTAGGGGAGACTGGTGTTCTATTGTGTGTGCACAAATGTATAAACCAAGCCTACACACGTGCACCTCCCTCAGCCCCAGAACATGGGTCTGTGACCAAGAGAGATGCTGGTTTAAATAGAAACAAAGTTGCCAATAGAAATGAGGAAAGGAGCCCTGTGTCTGCGAGAGGTCACTCACAGGGGACTCTTGCCCCATCAGAACTCGGGGGCTGTTCAGAAAGCCCACAGCCTGATTTGATGAAGTGTCAGGGCCTGGTCCCAGCAGAGGGAGCAGGGCAGTGGGCTCTGACCTGTCTGACTGTTGGGATGAGGATGAAAGTGGGAGAGAGGCCGTGTACACCCCATAGCCAGACACCTCCCTGCAATGAGGGTGGGTTGGAGCCTTTTTTCCAGGAAAGTCCTCTGGCACAGCTGGCACAGCTGTGAAGGCCTGAAGGAACACTGGGGAGTTGAGCTCTCTCACTGGGCCTAGGGGATGATGGGATGGAATGAGGGGCTAGGGAGGGGTAGTCTTAGAATAACAGTGGCAGTGGGGTTCTCAGCCCTTTAGGGGTGATATTTTAGAAATCCAGATGCTTCTGGAGAAGGCCTATTGCAAGAGAGTGTTGCCAACCAGGTCCCTTTGCCCAGGAGGGCTATGCCATCAACCACCTTTTCTGGTCACTAAATGTGGTCTTAACTGCTATCTCTTCAGACTGTCACGTGCCAAGTCTGTCAAGGAGGTAGATATGCATACTCAGCATAGCATACCTGGGCCGCACACACAATGTGCTATGTCCTGTACTCACTTGCCAGGCAGGGCATCCTCTGTGCTATGAACAAGAGCACAGAAGCTCAGAGAGCTCAGGCGGCTTGCCCAAACTACAGCTACTCCAGACCAAGAGACGCCCACTGCCCTGGGCTGTTCCTATAAGACAGATGTGGTGGGCAGGATCCTGGGCTGCTAGGGTCACCTGTCAGCCCCAGCCTTGTTGCCTGTGCTGGTTTATATGCCTCTGCCAGCTCCAAGGCCATCCTCCCTGAGAATAAGCAAGACAAAACTCAAGACCAGCACTGAGGTGTCCCCAACAATTTTATTATAAACAGAAACAACACCCCCACTTGGTAGCTGCAGCCCTGCCTTGGTGGCTTTGAGCACCTATCAGAGGGACCTGTCCCTTTACCCTAGTCTGGAGGCCAGAACCAAGGAAAGGACTCCCTGTCCCAAGTACATAGGGAGCCTGAGGTACCGAGGATGAAAACCAGGAGGGGCCCAGGGCAGTGTGGCTTGCCATGCCAGGCAGCTGCAGCCCTGACCTTCCTGGCCATGCTGCGCATTCCTCAGGGCACAAAGAGAATCGCCCCCTCCCATCACACCACACTCTCTTCCAGCTGCTCAGCACTGCCCCCCAAGCCTCGGCACCCTGCCACCAGCAACCCCCCATGCACAGAGTGGCTCCGCCGGGCCCAGGCCCCTCCTAGGCGCCTGGCATAGCCATAGCACCCAGCATCTCCCAGGTCCAGGGAGCAGCTGCGCTGGGGGCGAGGTGGGGGGCTCCGTGGGGGGTGGGGCTTGGGTGTGGGACTGGGACCTCCATTGGTCTGGGATTGGACATGGCTGAGCTTAAGGGGGAGGCGGCCATTCCCTGCTCCCCGGCCCCGAACCAGCAAGGCCACAGTGAAGACCAGTAAGGCAGCCACCAGCACACCCCCCACGGCCACAGTCAAGGTCCCGCCCAACACATGGGCCTGTAGGGCATGGCATAGGGGCATGGCCGGCAGCGTGGAAAAGTGGGCACAGCCCAGTAGCCTGGTGGCTGTGAGGTCGGAGGGCCCAGCAACAGGTGACAGGGCCAGCAAGCAGAGATCGTAGTCAGCACCAGGTACCAGATGCTTCAACAGGAAGTGGTGGCTGGAAGCTGGGACGATCCTGCAGGCAAGGGCAGGTGGTAAGAGCCCCAGGGTTGGTGTCCAGCCCTCCCATCTCCCCAAGGCAGGACCTCACAGCCCCCCACCCCATGCTCCCAGGTCTGACTCTGAACAGCCCCTCAGGCCAAGAAGATACAGACCTTGTGTGTTCCCCAAGGAAGGCAGAGAAACAAAGGCACAAGAGTGGTGTGGGAGGTGCCAAGGGACAGACAGGGAGAGTACTGACATCGGCCCCAGGCATGATGTGGGAGGCAATGGCAAAAACAGAGGCAGAAAAAAACGTGCCTGTGCTGCTTGGCTGTGCTTCAGACACTAACCACACTGCCACACCAGCAGGTGGCAAGGGAGACAGCAGCTATGCCTGAGCCACCTCCTGCCCAGGGCCCACCTGCCTCCCCTGCACCCTAGGCAGCCAAGGCTGACACTGCTCCCCCTAGAGTTCAGAGTTGGATATGGGCCCCTCAGAGCTGGATGAGGAGGCAAGCAGGGGATGGGATGCAGGGTCTGCTGTGACTAGGACCCAAATGGGGTTGAGTGGTGTGTGCAGGAAGTCTCCTCACCGATAAATGAGGGTCTCGTCTTCACTGCTGTTGTACTGGATTTGGAACATCCACACGGGGTCAGATGGCCGCCCTGGGCCCCAGCTCACCAGCCCTGAGGTGGCTGTCACCTCTGTCACCTGTACAGCTGGCTCAGACTCTAGAATCCCCTCACCCTCTGCAGCAGTTCGAGCCGAGGCAGCAATGTCTGAGGGCCCGGGGCGGCTCCCTTCAGCACTGGTGTTCCCACCATGGGGCAAGGCCAGCACCCGGAGTTCTACTCTGGCAGTAGCCTCACCAGCAGGGTTGGTAGCAATGCAGGTATAGCCTCCTGCATCCCCAGCACCTGTCACCCCAATCTCCAGGGTCCCGTTAGGGAAAGCCCAGGTACGGGAGGAGTTGCCAACCAGTCGGTCATCAGGGCCAACCCAGTGCATGGTAGGAGCTGGGTCACCAAGAGCACGACATCGCAGGGTAGCTCGCTGGCCCTCTAGCACCCAGAGGCGCTGTGTGTGTCGGGCAATGAGAGGTGGCTCACAAGAGAACTCGCCCTCAGGCACTGCCCAGAAGTAGCGGCCAGCTAGGCCCGGTGGGGAAGCACAAGTCTCCAGGTCGTCCGGCCGGGCCAGCCGCCGCAGCCATAGGAGCTCACAATTGCAGTGTAGTGGGTTCCCACTGAAGCTCAGTACCAGGGGTGTAGGTGAGGCCTCAGCATCACGCCCCCGAGAGAAGAGTGGGTCAGGTGCCAGGGTGGCCAGGCGGTTGGAGGTGAGGTCAAGGCGGGAGAGCTGCCCAAGCTGGGCAAAGGCGCCCGGGGGCAGTGTGTCAATGAGATTGTGGTCCAGGTTGAGGGTATGCAGGACAGGCATGGCACCAATGCCAGCCCAGGGCACCTGCCGGAGATTGTTGTAGGATAGGTCCAGGTCCTCGAGGCTCTCAAGAAAATCATCGAAGGCCCCTGGTGCAATGCGGCTCAGCTGGTTGCCGCTAAGGATGAGGTGCTGCAGGTTAATGGGCCCCCGAAGGCTGCCACTGCCCAGCTCCACCAGCCTGTTGCCATCCAGGTGCAGGGAGCGCAGGCTCTCCAGGTCCCCAAAGGCGCGGGCTCCAATGCGGGTGATGGCATTTCGAGACAGTGTCAGGTCTACCAGCCCTGTCATGTTGCGGAAGTCAGGTGGTCCCAGGGCCTGGATAAAGTTGTCAGCCAGCCGCAGCTCCACTGTGCGCCGGTCCACATTGGGTGGCACAAATAGCAGGCCTCGGTGGGCACAGAGGGTGCTGAGCGACTCCGACAGGTTCTGGCAGACGCAGGGCAGCGGGCAGGCAGCTGCTCCACTGGCCAGCAGCAGCAGCAAGAGTGGTGGGGCCATGGTGGGCACCCTGTGGGGAAGGGCCGCAGTCCAGGCACAGGTGGGGCTGGCGCATGTGCCCACTTGTGCCCAGATGCCCACTTGTGCCCAGAGCACAGTCCCAGAGCCAGCTTCCAGAGTCTGGCCTGGGGAGAGGTTGGGTTAGAGGCTGGAGGGGAACCCCTGGGAAGGAGGAAAGCTGGAGCTGCAGAGGGAGGCCCCTAAGAATTAAGGTCACATTTCCTAAACATTTAGTGGGAGTCCAAGTGCTGGGGACAAGGTGAAGCATGAAGCAGGAAGCGGAGGTGGGCCAAAAGCAGGGAGGGTCCCGGAACTTCCTTTTCCTGGCGTCCCCTGGAATCATCAGCCCCCTCCCCCCTCGGTGCCATCCCTTCCGATGCCAGGAAAGGTGCCCCCAAAATACCATGCGTGGCCCCTTCCCTGTCACCTCCCACCCTCGTGCTGCACTCCTCGACCCCCTCACCTGGTGTCCGTCGCTCATGGGGCGCGGGCCGGCCTCTCCGCCGGCCCCACCAGCCCCCAAAGCCCCCGCCGACTCCAGGCCGCGCTCTCGCGGAGGCGAGGCCCAGGCCGCCTGCCTCGCGCCCTCCAGTCCATGGCGCTCGGGCCCACGGCCCTGGCCCGCTCGGTGCCCAGCACCTTTTTCCAGCACGGCTCGCGGTGGCGGCTATGACAGGCAGGCGGGTGCGCGCTGGCGGGTGCGTGCGCCGTGGACACGCACGTGGAAGGTGGACGGGGAGGGGCGTGCAGGGATCCACCCGGCTGGGCTCAGGCTGGCTCCCGAGGTCACGGGGACACGCGGCCACTGCAGCGCCCACGGGTGGCGCCCAGTCACGCCCGAGGCCTGGGCTGGCATGGGCCCGCCATGCGGCCCCCCAGTGCTGCAGCAGCGCACTCACCCTGGCACAGGCGCGCGCGCCCCCGGCCACCCTGGCGCCCCGGCATCCTGCACTGCTCCGGCGCCCGCCGCCGCGGCGCAAACCTCACTGCAGACCAGACAAAGCGCCAGCTCGCGGGTCCCTTTACCGTCTCCCAGAGACGGGTCTTTGTCACATGTCGCTGGGCACCCTCCCCAACACGCCTACACATGCCCACACACCCACACACGTCCCCGCACCCGCGGGCAGGGCCGGGCGTAAACCCGCACAGTTGCTGGGACCCTCGCGTTCATAGACGCTGAAGGTCATAACCGTTCTGCATCACCGAGTCACGTGGAGGGTCCCCAACAGGCACAGGCCCTGGGGGCGGCACCCCCAGCAAAGCTGCTGCGGGGTGGGGCCGAAGGGGGCTGGTCTGTATGCTGGTGGTGTGCCCCGCCCCTCTCCCCTCCCTGCATGGGCCCCACCCCCACCCCTTCCCGCCCTGCTTGTCTGTCGGCCCCGGAACCAACCGGCCTCTGCCTTGGGCCAGATTGGTCTGCGCCGCGCCGCTTCCCAGCAGGCCGGTGGTGGCACGCTGTTTGGAGCTGTGCGTCAGTGGTTCTCTCAGCGGCCCAGCCCCGCCCTCTTCCTCCGCCCTCTGGGGCCAAGTTTCTAGGGAGCACAGCGCTGGCTGGTCATGAGTGTTAGGCGGTCTCAGCCGGGGCTTGGGTGGAAGCGCAGAGGAGTCACAGACAGATGAATCACCCTGATCGCAACTGCCGCGAGTGGACCCTTGAGTTAGGAATCGCGGAAAGTAGAAGCTGCTCGCAGGCGTGTCCTTGCTCTCAGGCTACCTAGGCGTCGTCTTTTCTGTGCTCCTTTCTCCAGACCTGATTCCCAGAGGCAGGTGGCAGGAACATAGCGAGGAGACCAGAGACTGGACTGTGCGGCTTTGGGCAAGTCCCTTAACTACTGAAAGGAGGGGAGTCTGCAGTTTGAGGGGAATAACTGCTGGAAACCATACTTAACATTGCTGTGCCTCAGCAGTTAGAATTGTAAAATGAGGGATTCAACCTACTTTGATATGCCCTGGCATTCGATACTTATTTATTTCTCTTCTCATAAAAAAATATTTCTACTCATTCTGTACATACACTTTTCTAGCATCTGCCTGTGCTATGAGTGAGGTAGGCCTAGCAGCTGACCCGAGGCAGCTCCCAGTACAGAGAATGGCCACAGCCCAGTACCTACAGAGTTAAAGGGTCAATACCAAGAGACAAAGCTTGGGTCACCCGGGAGGCCCCTGGGGATCCTTCCACTCCTGTGCAGCTCTGGGTCCTTCTCACGAGGCATAAAACTCAGGGCCTCATACTTGCCAGGCAGGCCGTACACCACTGAGCTACATTCCTGGCCCCTGTAGATTCTGTAGGTACGTTTTTTACTGGTGGTTTCCTTCTCAAAAGCCGTGCTTTCATTCAGCTAGTGTCTTTATCTCTACTCTGCTTGAGGTGTGGACAAAAATTTACACTGTAGATCATGCATATCTAAGAGCAACATTCATTACTGGTATGTGCTGACATGCAATGTAAAAACAGAAGGCTTCAACACATGGTTTCACATTAGTCACATACTAAGTTGCAGCTAGTCTTAGCCTTGAACCTATGCACCTGAGTTTTTGTTTGGTTTTGAAAAATAGTCTCTGAGATCAGCTATGATCTCTGAAGGATTAGGTCGTGGCTGGGGAGATGGCTCAGTAGAATAAGCGCTTCCCTGGCAAGCGCAAGGGCCTGAGTTCAAACCCTGATTCTGCCAAAAATAAATGAAATAAAAATAAAAAATGAAGGGTTAGGGCAGGAGCTGGAGGCAGGTACACCTCCTCCATCTTAGACAGGCAACAGACAATGCTGGCCGACCCACTATGCAGTGACCAATGATGGCCTGTAGGGGGTGGTGTCCTTACAGTTACCCTACACTAGAAACTTGCACACCCTACCTCCTCTCAGAGCCTATGACCAGCTCAGCCTTTCTCGGAGCAGCACACACAGGTGCCACAGTTGGGGAGCACGTGGTGGGGGCATAGTTGGGGTGATTGGAGCCCTCTTGTGACAGACTCAAAAGGGTCTGTGTTGGCCCTCACGTTCCTCAAATTCCTGCTGAAGGTGCCATATATAAATCATAACTAGGTGACATGGAAATGCCTCATCCTAAATCCACAGACTAGGCTCACACATGGAGTCCCTGGCATGTGGTTTTCACAGCCATGAGGTATCTCTCAGTGCTGGCCCACAGTTCCCTATGTGGCTTCTACTCATCCTGAGCCAGTGACATGCTGTCACCTGGCCATTTTATAAGCAAAGCTGAGAACCTATGCACATGGCACATAGATCCAGGGACCTCAGACAGGCACCCTGCCCACCCCCCAAAGAGAGTTCTAAAGAGAGCCACAGGCAGTCAAGAAACAGGCTGAGGGCTGGGATTTCCAACAAGGACCTACTAGGAAGGGTACCATTCTGCTGAGAGGGTAAGAAGAGTGGACAAACATGACCTTCAATGAGACATGCAGGAAGAGCTTACCAAGCTGGTGGGGAGGTGTGCAATCAGGAGGCCCAGTTGGTGCAACTAAGGTGGCTGTGATGAGGAAGACCAGTGGAAGGTTTTTCCTGAGTCTGAGAAGAGGTCAGAGTCTAGAGATAGCTCTGGGACAATCATCCAGCTTGAGCAGTGACACAGGAGTGGGTAACAAGGGTGATGGGGTCTGGATTTTGGTAACTGTGTAGACAGTGAGACATCTACTAGCAGGCAGAGTACAGGGGAGCAGGAGGGAAGCCGGGCTGGACCTGCTGAACTCACATGAGAAATGAACAAGGACCTGCCCATTCTACTTCTGGGTTTTGGCACTAGACATAGAGATTGTCACTGGAGCCAAGACTAGGGTATGACCACCAGGTGGCATGCAGGAGAGCCCAAGCAGAACACCAGAAAAGCAAGATGTCTTAGAAACCCAGGAAAATGCTATCAAGTTAGGAACTACTAGCAAGAGGGGAAGAATGCTCACTGGACTCAGCCAGGAGGAGACACCCTCATGAGTGTCCAGACACAGACAGGAGCTGCTTTTAAGCAGCACAGGGCACTGTTGTGAGAAAGGCTGAGCTTTTCCTAGACGAGGAGGAACAAGGAGGTGCAGGTTCCTGGCCCCAGAGGAGACAGAAGGGGTTGGCATTTGGCACGTGCTCTAGAGTAAGCAAGGATCGAGGGTATACTTTAGAGCCTGGCTGTATAGGGGATTTTTCCAGAATAGGGGGCTGAGGTGTGGAGGCGCTGAAGCTGTGATGCTCCAGGGTGGCATCTGCAGCCTCTCGTCTCTTCCTTGTTCATGCCGCATGGTGACTGACACCCTCCCATCCACCTCTGTCCTGCAGACCAACATCCCCTTCCTGCAGAATGTGCTCAACAACCAGCAGTTCCTGGCAGGAACCGTGGACACCCAGTTCATCGATGAAAACCCTGAGCTATTCCAGTTGCGGCCTGCACAGAACCGGGCCCAGAAGCTGCTGCACTACCTTGGTCCGCCCACACAGTCCTGTTCTCCCCTTCCCATGCTCCCAGCCCTCTGTCCCTCAGCCAAGCCCTTGTTGTGGTCCACATCTGCCTTGCTCCTAGAGATCCTTTTTTCCATCCATATGGCCCTAATAGGTCTCTACTGCCTGGACCCAGGAGGCCCTGGCTTTGGAGAGGACAGGGGCAGCTGGAGCACCAGGCATCCTGAGAAATGTCCCTATCCCCAAGTCCACCTACTCACACTGCTGCCTTCATCCCCACCCTGCCCCATCTGGTCCTGATCACTACCCACTCTTTCTCCAGGACATGTCATGGTGAATGGCCCTACCACCCCAATACCTGTCAAGGCCAGCCCCAGCCCTGTGGACCCCATCATCCCTGCTGTGCCCATAGGTAGGTGGGATTTATTCTGCCAAATCAGGGGGAGACAGATTGCCACCTGCAGAATGGACATTAATATCCTTGTCTATTCTAGGCCCACCCCCAGCTGGGTTCAGGGACATTCTTCTGCGAGAAGGGCCTAAGGGCTTTGCTCAAGCTGTACGAAACCATCAAGGGTTGCTATTGATGGACACGACCTTCAGAGATGCCCATCAGTCACTGCTGGCCACTCGTGTGCGCACCCACGATCTCAAAAAGATTGCGCCCTATGTTGCCCACAGCTTCAACAAGCTCTTCAGCATGGAGAACTGGGGAGGTAGGCTGAAGAAGGGCTGGGATGTTGACCAGCATTGTTGGAAATTGGGTGTCTGTTGTGTGTGGCCAGCATCAAAGGCCAAGGACACTAAGAGAAGCTGGAGCTGTTGACAGCTGTCTCTCTCAGGTCACTCTGGAGAAAATCAGAGTGAGAACTGAAGAAGCAGGGTGCTTGCTTGTTCCATAAACTGAAACCAACTCCAGCCAGGACCTGGCACTGGGTTTGAGGCACTGTCCTGAGCAGCTCAGTAGGAGACCCAGCCTGGTAGCTAAACACAGCATGGAGAATTGGAGGATGTGCAGGCAATAAAGACATGTGCGGAAGGCACAGTGAGCCTGAGCACCCAGAGCATCAACAAAGAGAAGAGTTGGTGATGCTTGGAGCTGGGAATACAAGGAACCTGAAAAGTGAGGAGGGAGCCAAGGCTCAGGCTGTAGAGCTCCAGGGCATGGCAGATCCCAGTGACTACCAGGGCTGACCTGAGCTGCATCTCCATCCCTTTACAGGAGCCACATTTGATGTTGCAATGCGCTTCTTGTATGAGTGTCCCTGGCGGCGGCTGCAGGAGCTCCGTGAGCTCATCCCCAACATCCCATTCCAGATGCTGCTACGAGGGGCCAATGCAGTGGGCTACACCAACTACCCTGATAATGTGGTCTTCAAGTGAGCCTGGGTGGGCTGGGCAGACAGTGCACAGTAGGGCCACAAGCACTAAGCTAGAGATAGATAGCCTGAGCTCCCCACAGCAGACTGGAAGCCAAGTTTGTGTAGCCACACCCAGCAGGGCTACTGTTTGGAAATGCCATGATGTGCAGAATTGTAGAGGCAGAACCCTTCAGAGCTTCCAAATTACTCATATGGCAGTGGAAGCCCTAGTAAGGAGATGCTGGGTCCCAGGCCATGTGGAATAAAGCTGGACTGGAGCCTAGGCCTTGGGACTCCTTGTTGGGTGCTCTCTCCCACAGCCTACCACCCCTTTGCAAAGCTGGTCCTCCAGGCTGATGACTGCAATAGTGTGTGACTAGCTAGGAGCCAGCTCTGCCCCATGCAGATGTCTCTGGCACCACCCTGCCTGGCCCAGGTTGCCCTGGAAAAGCCTTTGTCTATACTGTTTGCTCCGCCCCCCAAGTCCCCCATCAGGCCAGACTTCATCCCCTGAAGCTATAAAGTAAGCCAGGAACCAGAGAAGGAAGGGAAGAGTGAGGTGGGGCTTATCCCTGGTTCTCACCTACTCAGGTTCTGTGAGATGGCCAAAGAGAATGGCATGGATGTCTTCCGGATCTTTGACTCCCTCAACTACCTGCCCAACATGCTGCTGGGCATGGAGGCAGCAGGCAGTGCTGGGGGTGTGGTTGAGGCTGCCATCTCATACACGGGTGATGTGGCTGACCCCAGCCGAACCAAATACTCACTGCAGTACTACATGGGCTTGGCTGAAGAGCTGGTGCGAGCCGGCACTCACATCCTGTGCATCAAGGTACCTAGCCCATTTGCCTGTCTCTTCTGCCCATTCCCTACAACCACAGGCATACATCAGGAACCTCCTTACCATCTTTCTTCCCACTTCCTCCAGGATATGGCAGGGCTGCTGAAGCCAGCAGCCTGCACCATGCTGGTCAGCTCCCTCCGGGACCGCTTTCCTGACCTCCCGCTGCATATCCATACCCATGACACATCAGGGGCAGGTGTGGCAGCCATGCTGGCCTGTGCCCAGGCTGGCGCTGACATAGTGGATGTGGCAGCTGACTCCATGTCCGGGATGACCTCACAACCCAGTATGGGGGCTCTAGTAGCCTGTACCAAAGGGACTGCCCTAGACACAGGTAGGAAGAAGACATCCCACTCCCATGCACCAGTCCTCTTAAAATTAGGTATACCTAGAATCCAGATGCCCCACACTGGCCTAAAGTGAGATCTGAACTGGCCCTGGGTCTTGGGAGGAGTCCCTGGGAGCTTGGCAGACTGTGAGATTGTCCTCTGACTTGGGCCTTCCTGCAGAGGTACCCCTGGAACGCGTGTTTGACTACAGTGAGTACTGGGAGGGGGCTCGGGGACTATATGCTGCCTTTGACTGCACGGCCACCATGAAGTCTGGCAACTCAGATGTGTATGAGAATGAGATCCCAGGGGGCCAGTACACCAATCTGCACTTCCAGGCCCATAGCATGGGGCTCGGCTCCAAGTTCAAGGAAGTCAAGAAGGCCTATGTGGAGGCCAACCAGATGCTGGGTGACCTCATCAAGGTAAGCAGGGCCCAGTGTTCACCTGACACAACCTTGTGCTCTCTTCTGGGCTTCCAGTAAGGATCCTAGCATCATAACCTCAAGTCACTCCTCCTCAGGTGACTCCTTCTTCCAAGATTGTGGGGGACCTGGCCCAGTTCATGGTACAAAATGGGTTGAGCCGGGCAGAGGCTGAGGCTCAGGCAGAAGAGCTGTCCTTCCCTCGCTCTGTGGTGGAATTCCTGCAGGGCTACATTGGTGTCCCCCATGGGGGATTCCCAGAACCTCTTCGCTCTAAGGTAGGGAAGGCCAAAATAGTCTTAGGATGGGGGACTGAGTACAGGAAGGAGGCTTAACCCTCTTCTTTTCTCTCCAGGTGCTAAAGGACCTACCAAGGGTAGAGGGGCGGCCTGGAGCCTCCCTCCCTCCCCTGGATCTGCAGGCGCTGGAGAAGGAGCTGACAGAACGACATGGGGAGGAAGTGATCCCAGAGGATGTGCTTTCAGCAGCCATGTACCCTGATGTCTTTGCCCAGTTCAAGGATTTCACTGCCACCTTTGGCCCCTTGGATAGTCTCAATACCCGCCTCTTCCTGCAGGGACCCAAAATTGCAGAGGAGTTTGAGGTCAGTGGTTCTGCTGCTTGTCCACTCTACCCAGCACCCTGCCCAAGAGCTCCAGGCCTTAACCTTGGCCTGGTTCTCACCCAGCTTTGCGGGCTTTGGGAGCAGAAAGGACCCTTGAGAAACCAGGAGCTAGCCTTGACAAGTGAGGAGCTGAGACCCAGGGTGGAGGACTCCCCTCTGGTGGATGTCAGGGGCCTGCTTTCAGAACTTCCCTCTAGCTGAGCCTCAATGCTTTCTCTACAGGTGGAGCTAGAAAGGGGCAAGACACTGCATATCAAAGCCCTGGCTGTGAGTGACCTGAACCGGACTGGTCAGAGGCAGGTTTTCTTTGAGCTCAATGGGCAGCTGCGGTCCATCCTCATCAAGGACACCCAGGCCATGAAGGTACAGCACCCTCAGGGCCAGCCAAGCAGTGCGTCTAGGCTGGGCCCGTTGTCTCATACCCCTTTGCCCTGTCTGCAGGAAATGCATTTCCACCCCAAAGCTCTGAAAGATGTGAAGGGCCAAATTGGAGCACCCATGCCTGGGAAGGTGATCGACATCAAGGTAGCAGCAGGAGCTAAGGTGACCAAAGGCCAGCCCCTATGTGTGCTCAGTGCCATGAAGATGGAGACTGTGGTGACTTCACCAATGGAGGGCACCATCCGTAAGGTCCATGTGACCAAGGACATGACACTGGAAGGTGATGACCTCATCCTGGAGATTGAGTGACCCTGTCCCAGGCTGGCAGCCTGGCCACCCCCACCCAAAACCTTCAACAGGAGCTGTGCTGCCAGGTCAGGCCCAGGCCAGTGTCCAAGGGCAGGAAGGCCTGGCCCTGGAGGTCCTGTGCTCAGTGGGACAGCAGAGACTCCTGCAGAGCCTCATTCCCTTCAGCCACCTGTCCTTTTCTCACTGGCAGACAGCTGCTTACATGTTCATCTCTTGCCAAATAAGGGTATCTCCTCATGGGAGATTACAGGTGGAGAATCAGATGGTCTTAGGACCTGGAGAAGGGTAAGGGGTCCTACCTCCTGGTTGTAGGGGAGACCTAAACCCCAGATCTGGGGACATTTACATTTACTCAATAAAACTAGCTTTCCTCTGCCCTCCATGCTGGGTCCTGTGCCATCCACCCTACCTCCAGTGCTACCCCAGCCCAGAAGCAGAGAGGATGTGGCTGCTTCTCAAACTGGGGCTGAGGGAAGACTTACTTTTCACCAGATCTTAGCCAAAGGGCCAAGAGTGGTGGCTGGTTTTTCTTCCTTGGCTTCTAGCAAGGATGATTAATGCCATGACTGTGCACCTGTTATATACATACTCCTAACATGACCAGCCATCACTGAGCTTGCTTAGGTAGGGAACAGGGTTCTAAACATTTAAAACCTATGACTGGAAAAATCAACTTGCACCCATTTTATGGACACAAATCAAACCACAGAAAGATTAGATAAGTTGTCTAGGACTCAACAGTTTGGGAAAGGTAAAAAGGGACTAACCCCAGGCCATTGACCTGTTTCTCAGGGGTCAGCCTCTCACTTCATTAGCTCAGGCTAAGTGCAAACAGGTACCACTTGGGCAGTGGGAAAGATTCCCCTAGAAATGGTCATGACACAGAGACTACTACATGCTTTGAGTATGAGGATATGGGTAGGAGAAGCACTGGCACCAAGGCCACAGGTTCTCCCTGCCCATCCCACAACCAGCTCTCAAGAAAACTTTGGGTCTCAGTCCTCCTACCAGAAGAGGGGACAGTAACTCTGTGTTATTGGCCTCCTACTCATGAACTGTGGTAGGGAACAGGTATAGATGGAAGGGCAGTTCCTGTGCAGAATAGGGAGGGGGATGGTGAAATGAATGACAGACTCAATAAGGGGAGGATTGAGCCTAAACACCAGGGGAACCAGGCAGGAAGTACAATCTAGGGCCCTGCAAGCCTATCTGCCCAGTGTTCTCAGGATATAGGTACCCGACTTTGGACACCAAAGTCATATGGGGCTTCATCCTCCATACATGGGTTTGCAAATACACCCTCTGCACAGATTTCTGATCATCTCCTACCAACAGCTGCTACACAGACAAGGGAAAGGCTCTTCAGGGGGTCAAGCGTGTAACTATAATGCTGCCCTTCCGATCTAGGTGAATGTGGTTCAGTTAGGGCCAACCTGGGAGTACCATGGGGACAGGCAGCACAAGCATTTCCTTATCTCCAAGCGTCAGGCTCATGGAGTGGAACCTGAAAGAATTTTCTTTGGAGAAGCAAAGAAAAAGGTCCTAGACAGGGCAGGGAGAACCATTCTAAAAGCAAGAAGGTTCTAAAAAAAGATCTCAACCTACTGTATTGCTTGGCAAAGTCTTTTCTGTTCCAAGGACTGTGGCCTTTGTTATGAGTTCCTCTAGATGCTACTTGAGACATGATGACAGGTATGGGTGAAGAGAACTAGAAGCCCCTGCTCTAGGGAGATTCAATGCAGGTTTTCTTGTTCTGGACTTGCTTCTACTCAAATGAAGTTGGTAGTCTTTTGCGGACTGTGTCTTGCCCACTTCCAGGGGACATAAGCTGGAGGAGGCTCCATCGATGAGGTCAGGACCATGAGTCCTGGGCCCACATTTATACCTACAGTCTTAGACCACTTGTGCTAGGATGTGGAGCATGGCTCAGGGAGAAAGCCATAGCTTCAGGTGCCCCCATCCCATCCCCCTACTCCTGGGAACTGCATTCTGGAATGAACTGCCCTGAGACAGTATTGAGGATACCTGAAATTCTTCCCAAGACCCCAAGCAGATGGATTCTCAAAAATTTGAGGCCATGTTACCCAAGTTAAATCTCTTTAATATCTCAATATAAAGTCCTGATGCAAAAAGACAATGAGAAAACCCTGGGAAGTTCAGGGGAGGGGTTTTATAAATAAAACCCCCTGAGCAGCTTTTCAGAGGCAGGGGTGGGGGGTGAGGAGCTAAGAGAAGCAGCAGTCCAAAGTGAGGGAGTGCACAGCTCCTGGGACCCGCCCCTTGTCTGCTCACTCCCAGCTGCTCCTCAACCCCCTTTCAAGAGGGATTGCACCCTTTGGATATCTTCTTTCTCTTGGTCCCTGGGATTCAACTCTCTGGCTTCAATCCCCTACAAAAATTCCTGAGATCTCGGGGACCCCGGCCAGCCTCTCCCCTGTAGTACCCCTTGGTGGGGAGGGGCTGGGAAGCCCATGACAGTTCACTGGAGTCACACAAGAGTGAAGGTCAGGAGCATAGGAGAGCCTCTGAATCCCCTGCCCGTTCCAAAAGCACACAAAGGGGAAGGCTGCCGTAGAGCTTGGGATCCGTGAGGGGCTGGAGCAGAAGCAGGAAGAGTGCTACACCCAGGGCATAGCCTACCAGCAGGCACCGCCTCTGCGGATGCTCCAGGGCCGCACACACGGCCGGAAAGCCCATGTAATTGCAGAAGGAGTGGCAGAGAACCGGCCCAATCAGGTGTCCTAGGGAAGGGAGACAGTGCAGCTCATGGAGCAGCTCCACCACCTTTTCCACCCGTTCTAGGGCCAGTGACCCTCACCCCAATATAGATCAGTGCCCCACCCCCACCCACTCTATTTCCTTCCACCTCTCAGACCTCACCAAGCTGAAGGGCCTGGATCAACCTGTCTCAAGGAGCACTGAATAAACATTTTTTCACTGCTAGAACACAGTATTCCCATTCTCCCACCCATTCCTGTGGGTCCCTGAATCCCCAGAGACCCATGAGAGACTGAGACCAACCTGTACGGATGAAGAGGAAAGCAGTGTAGGCACCGAAGACAGCTGTGTAGGAGAACTGGAACGCTGGAGACGGGGAGGCCACAAGTGACCACACCTGCACGCCCACCCTGCCCCAGTACTGCATGCCCATCAGCCAGAGACAATCCCCTTCCCCCTGGGGCAGTGGCTGCCTATTTTACCACCTATGGCTGTCCTCTGCACCCCAACTCCCATGGTCAGTGGCCCCTCCAATACTGTTGACCTCTTTTTCTCATGTTTTCCCTAACATGGCTGTCAAGGACACCCTAACATACTCATCTCAGGCACTCACCTGCAGATAAGAAGATGCTCCCCACACTGCTCTGGCGGAAACGCAGCTGCTCAATAATGTGGTGAAAATGGGCTAGAAAGAAAGTGAAAACAATACCATAGCCCTCTGCCCTTCACTCTAGGCTCACCCTTCACTCTAAGCCTCATTATTAGGACCACACTCACCAACTCCAAAGAAGAGTGGGCAGGTGAATACAGCAGGCCCCAGGCCTGTGCATGGTGCTAACATGGGCAGCATACAGGCCCGGAACACCAGCTCCTCTGTAAGGGGTGCAATCACTTGGTTCCGTAGCCAGCGCATATCTGTGAGGCAGCGGGCCCAGGAGCGGGGGGCTAAGTAGCAGATTAAGGACAGGCAATGAATGACTATTAAATAATGAGACTCAAGAGGCACCTCTTCCACAACTTTACCCAGGCCAAATACAGGCTGGGTATCAATACTTCTGAGAAATGGAGAAGGAGACAACTGAACATTATGTTTACCAAGCCCAATGTAAAGCAGTGTCTCAACACAATTTACAGGAAAGGCATTAGTAGCTGAGGCAGAGTACTCTTGTAGTAAACTATGTATACATCAAAATTGAAGGCCAATTCTGCTTTGAAGAAGCAAGCAGAGGGATGACACGCTCTGGTCTAGATCAAGTATTGGTGAAGGTCCCAAGGGGACCCCTTGCACATCAGAAACCACTCTTGCAGACCTCCCAGCAATTTTACTGATAAGGAAACATACCCTGAGAGAGGACATCGCCTATCTCCTGTCCAGACTGCACTATGGGCCCACTGATTCTCTTTCCCATGACCACCCTGGACAGACTATACCCCCTCCCCTTTGCCTCAAACACTCACCCAAGACATCCTTCAGCCCATCTGCCAGGTCACATTGGCAGTCCATGTACAGCTGCATCAGTGGGCCCAGAAAAAGGATCTGACGGCATAAAAATAGTAGAAGTCAACCTTTTTTTTTTTTTTTTCACCACAAACCACTTTATTGTCCAGACCTTTAACCTTACCCAGCCTCATGAGATTTAAGACTTATTCAATTTTGGCATCCCCTCCACCCCATGCATACTCCAGAGCCCTGACTTCCAATCACCCAAAAGCTGGACACAAGGGTTGGGGGGAGGGCCACAAAAGGCTCATGATATTAGCGACAACACAGTAGGAAGGATAAAGCAGAACTCACCATGGTCAGTAGGAGGGGCAGTAGAGCTGCTGGGAAAATGCCCTCCAGTCTGAAACCCATCAAGGTGAGAAGGGATGTGCCTGGCTGAGCCACAGGAAAGGGGGCATCAGTCCTGCTCCCTCCCCAAAGACCCTTGCGTTCGATATTATTGCCCCTTGCCCCGTTTCATTCGCACCTGGATACCAGTGAGTTCCCTCCAGAGCAGCACGCAGAGAGGCGAAAGACTGGAGACCACCAAGACACTGGTGAAGCGCCGCTTGATGACGGCGGGGTGGTCCCTACGAAGGGGTCAGTAAGTTCAGGGGACCCTCAACCACCACCTGTCAGCTTGTTCCGCCCCAGGCTCACCCAAGCTCCGCCCGCCGCTCAGCTAGCGCGGACGCGGGTTCGGGCCGCGCGCATTCCCCGCACCTGGGCAGTTCACTCTTCCAGACATAGAGGCTGCCCACGTAGGAACAGGCGAGGCTGAGGCAGGAGAACACTGACAACCAGCAGCACAGCTCGTGCCTCCGGCCCCCTAGCGCTGTCGACTCGGACTGCCGCTCAGGCCGCGACACAGAGAGCAAGCGTCGCGCATCCCCGCCCAGCGCCGCCATCAAGCCCGGACCGCGGCGCTTACCAGTGACGCTAACCTTTGGACGTGCGGATGACGTCATGCGGTGAGTCCCGCCACGGGCCCCGCCCCCTAGCCCCCTCACCCGGACCCTGGAGCGGACTCAACGCACTCGTAGAGCAGCTTTATTAAAGTAAATATCAGACAACTGCCCCCAGATAACCCCACAAACACGTCCCCGAGGACTTTTAGGATCGTCACGATTTACGACCCCTCTCCAGAGTCTGGATTCAGCCACTCAGACAAATTCGAGACTTCCTGTAGCCACAGTGCATCCTACGGGAGCAAAAGGGCCAGAGTAAGAACTCTTTCTCAGCTGCCTGTTCCCTCGCCCTCCGGCCGCGCCCGCGCCCTTATTTGCATGGCGCTCTCCATTGCTGCCTGGCCGCTCACCGGGCTTACCCTCTCCCCGGCCGGAGCCACGTCTTGGGTTGTGGGGATCTCTTCTCCCTTCGGGAAGAGAGAGGTGTTGGGTGGCTCTGCGCTATGAGAGGCCGTGAAAGCTCTCTTCTCCTCGCCCAGACGGAAGCTGCACCTCTTGAGCCTCTTGTGTTCTGCTTGGCAGATCTCTAGAGGAAAGCAAGCCCACTTCATCTTACTCATGGATCCTGCCCAAATCAAAATCCTGCAGCTACAGGGCCTTTAAAATGGTTTCAGGCCTCTGTATCTCTCCTGGGTTGGGCTTTGTAAGGGGCTTCTGAGATCCAAGCCCTCACTTGGAGGTCCAGCTTCCTTTAGTAACCTTTCAAACACTAAATTGTCCATGAACTCTGCACTGTCAAGCCCTTCCTTGCCTGCCAAGCTCTGATACCTGGGGAGGCAAGCCAGCCTCACCTCTCTCCTATGACCCTACTCAGTGCCCAGAGGCAGCTTTCCTATTCATAGCTGGCTAATGTATGCAAATTTAAAGCACTTTTAGATTCTATGGATTCTCCCTAAACAAATCCTGGCGATGTAGATAAGTGAGCTTTTCAGCTCAGGTGCTGGGAGGAATGCAGAAGTGGGTACAAAACCCGGCAGGTAAAAGAGAAGGAAGCTGTTAACTAACCTTGAGGTGAGGAAAGGTTTCCCTGAGGTGATACTCGAGCAAGGATTGTAAAGGGAAAAGGAATTCCATGTTGAATGTCAAGCAAAGTAAACTTTACACAAGTGTGTGTGTGTGAGAAATTCTAGGAGATAAATCTAGGACAGTAGTAAAAATCTGAAAAGGCTAAGAAAGCTTTTTATGCTCAGGAAACAAATAGGAAGCCAGTAAAATATTTTAAGGACTTAGAAAGATTGTTGATTTTTGTATTTTAGAACAAGCATTCTGTCAAAGGTTGGCTTCTATCAAACTAGAGGCAGGAGGACCTGAAGAGCTCAAGGCAAAGGAAGGCCATAGGGATGGGGGCACCACCAGCAAAGTATGGGCAAAACTGACAGGTCTGGTGATCAACTGGGTGTGGGACACAGGAGTGAGAGGCTTGTCAAATAAATTTGAGATTGCAGATGTGAAAAGCTAGACAGGGAGTGGTTCTGTGACAAGATTAAAGGTAGAGGAGCTGACCTTGGGACAGGTATGTATGTAAAAGGTAAAGCCAAAAAGAGAAAAAACTGAGGCACCTACAGGGCCTCCAGTGGAGCTGCCTAGGGAGCAAATAACGTTTTCTCTCATGCTCAAGAGAGGCCTCCACGGATTGTACCGATTTGAACCTAGGGATAGTGATGAACAAGCTGCGCAGAAGACAGCAGCTAGAAGGTCATTTAGGATGAACACTATTGATGGCCAGAGGAAAGTGGTAGAAGAAAAAGGCTGAGAAAAAGAGAACCAGATGAGTCACAGTCTTACAGGGCCAAATTCTGCAAATAGTTCACTTATGGTAGAGCTAAATGCACAATTTGATAATTAGCATATCTTCCCTAACTAGAGAGACCTTGCAGTTTCAGAGGCAACAAAGAAATCAACAAAAGAAGTGCTTTAGGTTCCAGAGAGGGGGGCAAGGGAGTAGCTTGCTTTTTTGAGGATCTTGGCTGAGATGGGATAGACAGAAATGGAGTAGATATGTGGAGTAAATTCAAGGTCACAAGAGATTTACTTTTGAGAGCTCAGCAGGCTAGAGGAAAAGAACTAAGAAGAGAGTTGAAAGTGCAGAAGAGATAGCTGACACAAGCAAGTTTTGAGAAAGCAGGAAGGATGACAGAAGCCTGGAAGTAACAGGTCCCCACACTGATAATGTTCTGCAGTGGGAGGGATCCACGTTGACAAATTTCCTGAGAAAAGAAAATCAAAGTGAAGTAGGAGACTAAATTAGGGGCTGAAACTAGGTAATTTTTTTTTTTAAACAATGGAGCAGCCAGGGATATAGCCCAGCATTTATAAGGCCCTGGGTTCAACCTCTAGTACTGAAAAAGAGTGGGTGAGAGAAAAAGGACTGGAATAGCCATTGTGAAAAGGCCAAAAAGATAAGGCAAAGGACTGACAAATGAAAGGCTCCTGAGTGAACAGACCATGGATGTATGGTGGCATCCAAACACAATTTTTCAGTGAATTTCTTGAGACCTGCCCACATGGACACATAATGCATGCCAATGAGAGGGCACGACAGCTCAAGCAAATGGCATCTGGAATTTAAGGCTCATATTGTATAGTGGAGAAAAGTGTGGGCTCTGGAGAGAGCAGATTGAATTCAGCTCTTCTGTTGGGTTCGTGATGGCACATGTGTGCAATCTCAGTACTTGGAATGCTGAGGCAGGAGGATCACTATAAGCTTGAGGCCAGCCTGAATTAAACAGTAACACCTGGTCTCAAAAAGAAAAAAACATAGGTTTATGTCCATGCAGCACTCTACCAGGTCATCATGGCATCAAGTCAGCATGGTGTGAGGATACCAAGACCAACTGTCCTCTTCTCCCAGTTAACCCTGAACTTCCTCTTTTTTTTTTTTTTTTTTTTTTGCATGCCAAGTCTTCCCCAAATAGTACTTGTTACAACCCTGACAAAGTCTTAGCTGGCCTGCTTCTTCCCCAAGGGTCCCTGCTTCTCTTCTGCAGCCCTCCCTGTGCCAAGAATAAAAGGCTTCATTACTTTTCTCCCTCTTCTCTTTGGTGCCAGAGGAAGGGACAAGAAAGTCAGAAAGAAAGACAGATGGGAAGGAGAGAGGGAGGGGGAAGAGAAAGAAGAAAAAAAAAAAAAGGGGGCCAGGGAGATGGCTCAGTTGAATAAGCACTTCCCTGGCAGTGCTTGTTCAACTGCCAGGGAAGTGCTGAGTTCAATCCCTGGTTCTGAAAAAAAAAAAAAAAAAAAAAAAAAAAAAAAAAAAAAATCCAATCTTCCTGCTAATCCTTGACCCTAACCCTGAACCTAGGTTCCCTCATAGGTGAAAGAGAAGAAATGCCACCCACAGGGTCACTGTGGGAACTAAATGAGATGAGGACTATGCAAGAGCCTAACATTTGTCCAGAGTCCACAAAGAATGCTAAATTAAATCTTAATTTTTTTCTTTCAAGAAAAGATACCATTTTGCCTCTTCTTGCCGCCTAACATACCAAATTGTATATACATAGTATGCTTCCATTTTTAAAAACTATTGAAATCGAAATTTTTTTTGTCTTTTTTTTTTTTTTTTTTTTTTTTTTTTTTTTTTTTTTTTTTTTTTTTTTTTTTTTTTTTTTTTTTTTTTTTTTTTTTTTTGTCATTTTTGAGACAGTGTCTCACTATGCAGTTCAGGCTGGCCTTAAGCTTACTTTGTAGCTCAGGCTGGTCTTGAACTCGCAATAATCCTCTTGCCTCAGCCTCCTGAGTGCTGGGATTACAGGCATGCACCACCACGCCTGGCTCTAAAATTGAAATTTATAAAAATAACTTTATATAAGTCTTCAGTAGCAAAGGCCTCTACAACGCTTAAAGTAGTACAACTGACAAAATGATTCAGAACATATCTCAGACCTAAGTATAGACAAATGCTGCATTTTGTAATTATAACCCCCAGAAACAGTAATTTGCTAATGAAATGTAGGTGCTGAATTCACAGTCTCAAAATCCTCTCAAGCCTATATAATCTTTCGTCAAAAAGACTCTGGATATATAGGAGAGTATCTCTGCTAATTTGGCTACCCAAATTTGAATTCTGGCTCTGTCATTTACTAGCTGTGTGAGACAGGGTAAGTTTATTGATATCTCTGAGCCTTGATTTCCTCAGCTATAAAATGAGAACAACAATAGTACCTATACCTCAAAGGATATTTTGAGAATTAAGAACATTAACATATCTTAAAAGCTCCAGGACAGTACCCAGCAACTGCTAGTAATTATACTGTGCATAAGAACTGCTATACCCCTGCTGCTGGCCCCACAGGCTGTTGAAGTATGAGGGCCTATGTGAAGAAAGGCTTCAAGATAATCTCCACTGCTTATGTATGCTGATGCTTCCTCACAACACACATCAAATCTGAGGTAGTATCCACACCCAGAAGCAGCCTCTGCAGCCCAAAACAGTATTAACCAGCATCAAAACAGAAGACTGAGAAAAGATGTGAAGGAATCAACTAGATTTAGACCCTGATTCTGCTTAGTACCCTCTCCCCCGATCCATCACCTGTAACAATACAAATTGTACTTGAATTTTTCAAGACTTATTATACCAACACTGAGGAGAAAATCCCTGCTGCGGCCCTGGAAGACCCAAAATGGCAGTGAGAGCCAGATGCCAAAAGTATGTGGCTGTGATTGAAGGCACAGTGGGATGATACCTTGAGAGCCTGAAGGCACATTTTCTTACTTTCATAGTTTCAGCCTGGAACTTAACTAAAAATCTCAAGCCTTACCTGGGAGAAGGCCTGGGCTGCTGTGCTCATGTGTGTCCTCTGTGCTCTGGGCCAAATCCTTCTCTGGAATTAGCTGTTCACGAGATTTAAAAGTTACAAGTGAGTTTTTCTGAAGCATGAATGAGCCCTAGTGAAACCTGAGTGTGGCTGGCAGCTTCACTCATGATCTCATGGAGCTTTCTCTACCTAGAGGTCCCATTAACTTGCTCCTGGCTCTTGAGTTCCCCTGCACAGCCTTTTTTTTTTTTTTTAAGACAAGGTCTCACTGTGTAGTCCAGGCTGACCTTGAACTCACAACAATCCTGCCTCAGCCGTCCTGAGTGCTGGGATTAGAAGTGAGCACCACCAAGTCTGGCACAGGGCTTCCTTCTTCTGTGGCTCATTTCTATAGCTCATTCTAGCCACTCTGAACACACCCTTACTTCTCTGAAATGTAGCTAGTTCCCTGTTGTCTCCTTGGAACCTGAAGTATGCTCTTCATGCCACTGTTCATCATTTTTATGTTAATGTGTCTATGATCTATACTTCAAATCCCTTGGACATAACTCTGTCCCTTTACAACTAGTAATATCTTACATAGGGTCAGTGATCACCAAGCGGCTAACAGTCAAGCATGGGAAGACACATGACACTGTAGTCCTGCGGAGTCCTTCAAAGTCCTGCCACATTGGTTGGTCCATTGTGGACAGGGAAACAGAAGTACACAATAAGAACAAAACCCAATCTTTCCAGTTTTCTTTTCAAGAATACAAATGTAAATCAGGTATGGCAGCACAAAGCCTCTAAACCTAAAATACAGGAGACCAAGGCAGAAGGATTCCAAGCTCAAGTTCCCCCTGGGCAATTTAGTGATTTAGCAAGGCCTTGTCTCAAAACAAAAACAAAAACGGGCTGAAGAGGTAGCTCATTGCAAAGGCCCTGGGCTGAATCCCCAGTAATAAGAAAAAAAAAAAAAAAAAAGAAAGAAAGAAAATATAAAGATTACACACACACACACACACACACACACACACACACACACACCCTCTTCATAAAAATTAAAAAGTCTTGTTTCAAGGGAAACTATGAGAAAGGTGAAAAGTAAATTTTAAGAAAGAAACCATTTGTAGCTGTTGGGCTCCTAGCTCCTTCCCAGCCTTGTTGCAGCTGCTTTGCAGCAGTTTTCAGCATCCAAACAACTGCAAGCCCCTGTCCCCAGGATGGTGATCTGCATGTATATTGCATCTTCTGGCTTTATAGCAATTAAGAAGAAACAGCAAGATGTGCTTGGTTTCTTAAGAGGACAACAAAATAAGACTTAAAGATATCAGGGGCCAGGGAGATGGCTCAGTAGAATAGGCATTTCCCTGGCAAGTGCAAGGGCCTGAGTTCAATCCCCAGTTCTGCAAAAAAAAAAAAAAAAAAAAAAAAAAAAGATATGAAGAGAATCGGAAATGGATGAGAGAAAATGTATATGAAAACAGTCGACCAGCCACAGGGTATCCCTTGCCACCTCAGATTTTCAATGTAAGCCAGTACCATGGGGACTCTGATGATTTCTTTGAAGCACGAGAAAATAATGCAATGTATGCCTTTTTAGGCTTGAAGGCACCACCTGATTCAAAGGAAGCAGAAGCCCAGGTAAAGCAGCAAGCAGAAACCTTAAGCATTCTGCCTTAAGGATCTTGAAAAATGAGTCCCTATAGCTTTTATAAAATAAGTTTTTCAAATAGCAAAACTATCTTGATTTCAAAAGAAATTTCTTAAAGTTAAAATAATTAGGTGGTATTTTCATGTATAATAAAATGAATGCATAAGTAAAATATGAACATTATGTTGAGGATAACAGAAGATCATGATAAAATTTTAAATATGGGATAGTATTATGTGCCAAGACATTTTTTATACTTCAATGATTTTTACATAGGCAACACTTTTTTATACTGTTGCAATTTAATTTTTTTTTTTTTTTTTTTTTTTTTTTTTTTTTTTTTTTTTTTTTTTTTTTTGGCAGAACTGGGGATTGAACTCAGACCCTTGCGTTGCCAGGGAAGTGCTTATTCCACTGAGCCATTTCCCTGGCCCCATAATTTTTTTTTTTTTTTTTCGGAACCTGGGATTAAACTCAGACCCTTGTGCTTGCCAGGCAAGCACTTATGCTACTTAGCCATCTCCCTGGCCCCTGTTGCAATTTAATTCTAGTTGCAGCTAACCAGTAAGAAATTGAGAAAGATTCTGTCTCTTGTTTCCAAACTGCTTCATTAGTTTTGGTGAAGAAGAATGTATGTTTTTGAAGTGAAGTTGTTATCAAAAAGTACTTGCAGGTAATGGTATGTGAAACATTTTAATTTTGTGTGGTAATTATAACATTCCCATTCTTTTTTTTTTTTCAGAACCAGGGATTGAACTCAGGCCCTTGTGCTTGCCAGGGAAGTGCTTATTCCACTGAGCCAGCTCCCTAGCCTCAACACTCTCTTTCTTTTGTAGAAGAAACTTCTATG
Source organism: Ctenomys sociabilis (assembly GCA_004027165.1). Taxonomy (NCBI): domain Eukaryota; kingdom Metazoa; phylum Chordata; class Mammalia; order Rodentia; family Ctenomyidae; genus Ctenomys; species Ctenomys sociabilis. Next base: position 3,689 of record PVKA01019437.1, on the reverse strand, counting down.
TCCTGATCCACCAGCTTTCAAGGATTTAGAGTATAGACTTTCATACCACATTAAATAAGCAGATCACATGACCCCTCTATAAAAAAACAGGTATATTCATTTGACGAGTTCTTTATTTAACTGCATTCTCATGATGAAGTCAGGTTTCCGAGTTGCTTATTGCAGGAAAAATATGCACATTTTGTCATGGAATTGGGATAACAAGTATTTAAGAGGCATCCTCTTAAATAGAGCTTAGACTTTAACTATTAAAAAGTATATTATCATTTGTTACCTAAGATTTGTTTTCCATAGCTTTCTACTAAAACAAATTTTAGTAGATTTTCCTTTTTTAAGACACATTGTGAGGGCTAGGGAGATGGCTCAGTGGAATAAGCGCTTCCCTGGCAAGCACAAGGGCCTGAGTTTAATCCCTGGTTAAAAACAAACAAACAAACAAAAAAAAAAACACTGTAACTGTGAATGCCATTGTGTCTTGATACTGGACCTTTTTGTTTCAGCTTAGTCATAAATTGTTTGAACAAATTAAACCAAGCAAAGATAATACCTTCTATGCCCCTATTTCGTGAAAATATATAAATGTCAAGTAAAAGGGTTATGTTAATCAGTGTTCCATTGTTGTGACAAAACATCTGTGAAACAATTTAAGAAAAGGTTCCATTCAGCTCATGGTTTTGGAGGTCCTCATCACTCAGCCTTATCACTGTGGGCCTGCAGGAAACGAGAGCAGAGAGCATGAACATGCTGGGGAGAGCACAGAAGAGGAAAGCCGCTCACCTCATGGGGTCATGGAAACAGAGAGAGAAAGGTCTCTCTTTCAGTAAACCTCCTACCCCCAAACACATTCCAATATGAATTCATCAACAATATGTTGATGAGTTTGGAGCTTCCATTATCCAATAATTTTTGAAAGGCTTCATGGCCACCTACTGTTGCTATGGGGACCAAGCTTTCAACACATGAGCTTTTGAGGGACACTGTAGATACAAACCATGACAAAGGATACCTTTTAAAATATTATGAAAGAATTCTAGACAGGAAAAGTCATCTAAATCACTTAATTCAGAAAAGAAGGCTTTTTTTTTTTTTTTTTGGCGGATAGATACAAACCATGACAAAGGACATCTTTTAAAATATTATTAAAGAATTCTAGACAGGAAAAGTCATCTAAATCACTTAATTCAGAAAAGAAGGCTTTTTTTCTTTTTTCTTTTTGGCAGAACCGGGGATTGAACTCAGGCCCTTGCGCTTGCAGGGGAAGTGCTTATTCCACTGAGCTATCTCCCCAGCTAGAAAAGAAGGCTTTTTGTACTAGATATTTCAAAAAACCACAGCTCTTTAATTTACCCTATTTCTTGTTTGCCAGTCTATACTCTATAAAAGCAACATATAATGCAAAAATGGCTTTGTTTATTGATAATGAAATGATGTGATGCTTTAAAATAAACTCAGTACTTTCAGAAAAAAACATTTGTAAATTATATATGATAAGGTCCTTTTTTATTGAGAATAAATAACTTATAACTCAATAACAAAATAACAACCCAATTTAAAATTGGACAAAGGACAGGCTGGGGAGATAGCCTGGCAAGTGCAAAGACCTGGATTCAATCTCCAGTACTGTGCTAGGGAGGCTAAGACAGGAGGATCTACAAAGCAGAGCTACACAGCAAGATCATATACCAAATAAATAAATATTAGAAAAAAAATGGACAAAAGATATGAAGTTCCTCCAACACAGATATAAATTGCCAATAAGCACATGAAAAGATTCTCACAATCATCCATTCTCAACAATACCATGAGAAGCCAGATGTGGTGGCACATACCTGTAATCCCAGCAATCCAGAGACTGAGGCAGGAGGATTTCTGAGAGTTCAAGGCCAGCCAGGGCTACATAGTGAGTTTAGGGGCACCCTGAACTACACAGCAAGATTCTACATAAAAAATTAAAAACTAAACTATTACCCATCCACTAGAATTATAATAATAATAGTAATGAAAATAAAAACAGCTGTTTGATGAGGATATGAAGAAACTGCAGTACCATTATAGTGCTGACAGGAACATAACAGGGTGACACCACTTTGGAAAATGATTTAGAAATGCCTTAACATGTTAAATTGGCTGGGGGTGTAGGTCAGATAGAGGATGCGCTTAGCACTTGTGGGACCCTAAGTTAAATACTATTATAAGTATGGTCCAGCAATTCTACTGCTGGGTATGATGGGTGAACAAAATATACACTAAATGTTTGAATTTTAAAAATTTATTTCAGTAAAAGACACTGCCATTAATTTCCTTCAAAATATTCCCTCTCACTTTACACATTTATGCCAATGTTCTTGCTACTTCCTGAAACAGTTCTGCAAGTCTTTTGTGTCTTTCCAAGTGTGTCATGCTGCTACTGACTACCACCCAATGGAAAGGCTCATCTACTTTATACACTGGGTCTGGCTCTGTGCAACTTCTTGCTTGTCCCCAAAGTCAAAGTGACCATGAAAGGTAAATATTTAGTATCAGTTTAGGACAGTACAACAAAGATACAAAAAAAAAAAAAAATACTTTCAAAACTGCTTCAGAAAGTGGCAAGAACAATTGGATAAATGTGTTCAAAGCAAGGGAGAGTACTTTGAAGGGGATTACTGGCAACATGTCTTACTGTAATAAAATTTTTAAATTTAAACACTTATACTGCCCAATCATATCATGTACACATCCAAGAGAATCCCAAACATATGAGGACACAAATATTTCAAAACATTTATAATAATTATAAAGGAAGACTGTTTATCATTTGATGAATTAGTAAAATGGGGTCTATCCATGAAATGGAATATTGTCATAAAAATGAAGTGCTGTGATATGCTATGACACGGAACAACCTTGAAAACATTTTCTTAAAGAAGCCACATACTCAGGAGGCTGAGGCAGGAGGATTGCTGTGAGTTCGAGACCAGCCTGAGCTACAAAGTGAGCTTAAGGCCAGCCTGACCTGCATAGTGAGACCCTGTCTCAAAAAGACAAAAAAAAAAAAAAAAAAAAAAAAAAAAAAAAAAAAAAAAAAAAAAAAAAAAAAAAAAAAAAAAAAAAAAGAAGCCACATATTTTATGATTCTAGTTACAATAAATATGCAGACCAGCCAAATCCATAGAGAAAAGTAGATTAGAGGTTGCCAGGTGCTACAGGGAAAGGGAAACTTGGACTAACTGTAACCTAATAGTTCCTTTTTGTTGTGATACAGATGTTCTGGAATTAGTGGTGATGGCTGCACAATACAGTGGCTATACTTAAAACCACCAAATTGTATACTGCAAAATGGTAAATCTTAATGCATATGAACTGTATAGATATCATATAGTGCTTACTAAAACAAGTTTCAATTTCTAAGTGACTGCATTCTTTTTTTTTTTTTTTCTTTTTTTCTTTTTTTGAGACAGGGTCTCACTATGCAGTTCAGGCTGGCCTTAAGCTCACTTTGTAGCTCAGGCTGGTCTCGAACTCACAACAGTCCTCCTGCCTCAGCCTCCCGAGTGCTGGGATTACAGGCCTGCGCCACCACGTCCGGCTTAGTGACTGCATTCTGAGGAACACGGAAGGAGTGATGACAGCCCTAAAGGTAGGAAAAGACACTAATGCTAGATGTGATCAGCATAGCTATAATCTAGCTACTCTGTTCTGGACGCTGA